>JBAIZL010000002.1:6598293-6663293 GCA_036971475.1 Prosapia bicincta
AACGGAAATCATCGTCTGTTCGTACTTAACATTTTAGAATATGGAAAACTTTATAAAGATAATTAGGTCTATAATAAGTCAGTCCAATGATAAATAAGGGAACCTAATAAATTAAATATATATATATATATATATATATATATATATATATATGTGTGTGTGTTTTCCGATAAATATAATTTTTCAATGACTTTTTAATTGTAAAAGTTGAATTTCTTCGTGGAATATTTTTAAAATCATAAACTTCTTAACTTAAATCGACTCATTACTTGAAAATAAACTAAGTTTATTATAAAAATAGTGAAAATAAATTATAACTTTTAAATTTCACCATCAAATATTTAAACTCATGATCTAATTATTTATTGTAATAAATATTTTGTTTATAGGATATGGCTTGTGCCTAGTGAAATACATTTCTCGCTGTGATTTTATCTAAATACTTGATATTTTTTACGTGAAGTCCAACTGAATGAGGATATTCGTGCCAAATGTTCTTTAGTAAGAAAGATATAAAATTGTATAGACGTTATTTAATGGGGTTGCGTGACTGCAAAGCAACATGAGTACACTTGGGGGTAACATATATTTATCGCTTGTATTTTACTACCTTCCTAACCAAAACATAAATTAGATTTTTGTAAGTTTACGCTTTTATTTATGCAAATATAAGTTTTCATAACAAGCATATTGAATCGAAAGTCATCAAAACTTATTGTATAAACATATATATATATATATATATATATATATATATATATATATATATATATATTTCTGGAAACAAATTCTTTTCAATAAAAATATGTAGATTTTGATGCCATAAAATATAGAGGTAAAATAGGTTTTGTATTATTTGTTTTTAACTGATCAACAAAATTTAATTGTCCTCTTACCTATATTATATATTATATTTTTGTTGTTGTTTCCCCTAATTTCATATTACATTATTTCTTAGAAGTTAATTTTCACTAAAAAATTACAATAAGGGTATGGTAGTAAAATTGTTTTCACAAATGAACCTCTCTGTTGTATAAATATAATCAAAATGTATTTGATTTAAAATGACAGAAATTTAATAACTTGTATTGTTTTGAAAATTATTATTTATTGATATTTATTTGCCTTGAATTCTTGAAGAGTAGTTCGAACTATTGTAAAATGATTCATGTGACAACAAAAAGCTACGAATATATTTTCTGAATATTATAAAGTTTTTTTATACATTGAGAGCACACAACATGACAGAAATATATTTAATAGTTCCCTAATTAACATAAGACCGTATTAGTTGTTTCTGTACGTCCATTAATAATAGAATATTTCATTAATTCGCAACCTAATGTTAAATAAATCCTTCAAAACCTTAGCGAACCCATAGTGGTTACTCCTTAACGATGAACTCATATAGTTTATTTTCTATACAGTGTGTTTAAATCAAAATGGAGAAATATATATATATATATATTAAATATGGTGATATGTTTTCTTGTATATATAGTTAATAAATTAAAAATATTTCAAAATATTTTATATTCATTAAAAGTATTCTTGTTTTTGAAATATTTTTAATTTATTAAATATATATATATATATATATATATTAAAAATAATATGAGATAAATAATGAGTCCGATTATATGCACATAAATTGCTTAAAAATTGGAGTCCAGGATCCACAACTATTCTATAAAATAAGATATTAAAATTTCAGCAGTGAAATATAAATATTTGTGTTTCTTGTTGACAATATTGTAACACAAATTGTTTTACTGGGAAAGGTCAATATTTAAAATTAGAACCACTTAATTAATCAAACATTGATTCGCCTCTCCGTGTTAAAACTCTAGCTATGACGTTAACGTGCAATTGCTTCTAAAAAACGTTTACGCTCCAAACGTCAATTTTGAAACTTATATTTTTAAAAGAGTAAAATTTAAATGCTCTCTCTCTCTGTCTGTCTGTCTCCATCTGTCTTTCTCTCTCTCTCTTTCTCTTTCTCTCTCTCTATTTCTGTCTCTCTCTCTCTCTCTCTCTCTCTCTCTATATATATATATATATATATATATATATATATATATATATATATATATATATATCCATCTCTCTTTCTTTCTCTCTATCTCTTCCCATGTAGACATATCCAAGTTAACTCTATTTTATTACTTTTCAACTACTCAAAAAAAAAAAATGTTTCGGGTTTCATATGATAATTTATCATTGGAAAATTAGGTTAAATAGTTTCATATAAATATTTTCTACCACTGTCGGTGATACTAGTGGTAGAAGAAATATAAAAGAGTATCCCATATAACCTAATCAACCTTTATTTGACTAATAGCTTTTTAACAAGTAACCTGAAAGTGTATTCAATTATTTAAATAAATGAATACTGTAGAAATGTGAGCATAATTTCATCTGTTATACAGTTCTTTTGTAAAATAATTATGTATTAATTATTGTTTTTCAAATAAAACTACAAAGTGTAAATACAGTCTTTTTTTTTAAATAGTCCTACTTCTTGTTTGGGGAATTTATGAATTAATAAATTACATAAAACAGTTCAACTTATTTGGGAATAGTTTTAGAATATAGTGCTTTGTATGTTAATATATTTATGGAACAGAATTATCTCCATTATCTAAATCCACCCGTTGAGTTTCTGATGGAATAAAATTAGCTTACAATATGCTTTAAGTTTGATATTACTGTATTATTAACTGTTATTGAAGCAAACTGTATTAACTGGTAAAGTTAACAGTGTGTGTAACGACGCACGGTTTAATTAGGGTCATTTCATTGTTTACTGTGATATAGGCAAGTATTACTACGTATGAATGAACCGGGACTGTGGGATATAAATGGCAGAATATCACACAGTAGTGGAGTTGAACATCGGCATGGAGAGGTATTTACCTCCTCTTTCAGATCAACTAGTCTTATAATCTGAACATTTCTTTCATCGGATTAGCAATCAGGCTTTATGTTATTGCAAAAGTGTCAAATAAATATCCGCTTGTGCAAATGCAAACATACTCCAACTGAACGTTTTTAGTCTTATATATAACGTTCAAGAAAATATACTTTTTAAAAGTAAACCTAATGAACAGGAAATTAAATTATTTACGTGTATTATTATTTAAAGATAAAGAATTATCTTTCTCTGTCAAATATGTTTGCTCGTTTAACAAATTAGTTTTGATTGTTCTAATTAAAAAAACCATAATGTGTAATAAATGCCTTGCAAATGTAAAGTGAGGACGAAATGCTCTTTATTTAAATAAGTAAGCCATTGGTTCCAATTCTTTCTATCTTGCTGTCTTTCTATCTTGCTGTCTTTCTATCTTGCTATCTTTCTATTTTGCTGTCTTTATATCTTGCTGTCTTTCTATCTTGCTGTCTTTCTATCTTGCTGTCTTTCTATCTTGCTGTCTTTCTATCTTGCTGTCTTTCTATCTTGCTGGCTTTCTATCTTGCTGTCTTTCTATCTTGCTATCTTTCTATCTTGCTGTCTTTCTATCTTGCTGCCTTTCTATCTTGCTGTCTTTCTATCTTGCTGTCTTTCTATCTTGCTGCCTTTCTATATTGCTGTCTTTCTATCTTGCTGTCTTTCTATCTTGCTGTCTTTCTATCTTGCTGTCTTTCTATCTTGCTGTCTTTCTATCTTGCTGTCTTTCTATCTTGCTGTCTTTCTATCTTGCTATCTTTCTATCTTGCTGTCTTTCTATCTTGCTGCCTTTCTATCTTGCTGTCTTTCTATCTTGCTGTCTTTCTATCTTGCTGCCTTTCTATCTTTCTGTCTTTCTACCTTGCTGTCTTTCTATCTTGCTGTCTTTCTATCTTGCTGTCTTTCTATCTTGCTGTCTTTCTATCTTGCTGTCTTTCTATCTTGCAGTCTTTCTATTTTGAGAGCCTAGTTCACAGCTCCTTATATGTATCTTGTACAAATTTTCAATCGATAATGAAATACGTTTCTATTCAGCCAATCAAGTTCAAACAAATTTTTTCTTAACTTGTAGAGGATAGAAATTGATGTTAATAGAGTCTTTCAAATATTTCTTCATTAATTTAAATTTAAAAAATTGGATGTCTTCGTCAAATTCGAACTGAGGAACTACATTTTTGAAAACTTTCCCATAGCTAGAAATCAGTAACTTGAAAATGGACATGAAATTATAAAAGAAAGGTTCCTTGCTATAACGAAGCATTACAAAAGTTGGATAGAATGAGAAATTATAGACCACTATCAACTTCATAAATTCGAAACTAAAAAAAAATAAACCGGATAAATAATAAAAAACGAAAATAATAGTCCAACACCATATACCAGAGAGAAGGAAATGGAAGACTCATGTATATTCGCTTCCTCTTATGCCACCTAATATAGAGATTCTGTCATATGTATATAGATATTTATGTTATTTGTAATTAAAAATTGAAAAGTAACTATAATGAAAATGGTTTTTTGTACCTCAGTCAGACTTTATTTATATATATTAGTTGTTTATTATTACCTTGAGGAATGTGGAGAGTTTTATTCATTGGTCTACGTTTCTTTTCCTTAACATATTCACGAAGAAATAAATTTCACATAGGTTAAAATATCAAATAAAAACTATTCCTCTAAATATAACCTATAACACAATTTGCAGCCAAACCATAAGTCGAACAAATTCAATGAATATAAAGTGACCAGATCAAAGTAACTATATTAAAATTTATTTCATGCAAAGGCTCGTAAACACAGTTCTTAAAATATTGTCAGTGCCTAAGCAAACCTTATATGTCTATCCAGATCCATGAAAAGTACAAAAGAAACTATGCAGGACCAACCCCTAAAACATTACAGAGTCCCGTTTTCCCTTTTTATATTTTTGTAGTTGAAATGATGTTAAAAATTGACTAATATAAAATTTTAAAAAATATTTTTGCATGAACGCATTGTAATTGTAATAAGGTTTGTTCAAATTTTAAAAAATCATTTTTTTACTACGTATCAACTAAAATATAATATAATATAATTTTCTTTCTGTATTTGATATCAACAAATCAGGCTTCTAATTACATTTATTTTAAAAACTTCAATGAAGTGCGTCACTCATTTAGAAGTAATTTTAATTTTTTTCATAAGACTGGTAAGTGGTAGTGAACGTTATATAAAATATCTAAAAGAACAGATAGGCCTAATATATATATATATATATATATATATATATATATATATATATATATATATATTAAATATATTAAATTTTTTAATTAGGTATTATTTGATTTGTCTGCGTTGGTTTTCTGTATATATTATATTCAAATGATTCTTTATTTCTAGTAATTGTAATATCTAAATAATTTAGTTTATTTTTTAATTTAAATTCATGAGTAAATTTTATATTTTCGTGTATATCATTGATACATTTTAATATTTTGTCAATATTTAAACCATTATTATTTGATATGTATAATCCATCATCTACATATCTAAACCAGTGTCCATTTTGAACATATGTTTTAATAATCTTATCTATTTCAATGTCAATATTTTGTAAATTATTTTGTTATTATTTAGATAATTATTTTCCTGAAGATGCTGATACTATTTTATCGGCGAAAAGCTTTGAATAAATATATTCATTAAAAGTATTCTTGTTTTTGAAATATTTTTAATTTATTATTATTATAATATATATATATATATATATATATATATATCATTCTTTCCTTTACTATGTTTCTTTATTTTGATAAATTCTAAACTGGCAATTATGAATCTAAAACAGGCAACTAAATGGTTCCTCTAATTGGACTGATTGTTACTCTTGCTGTTTGAAAGTAAGGTTCCTGCCTTTTTTTAAAAAGTGTTCTCAAATCATTTGTTATGATACAAGAGTTACATAGAAGAACTTTTAATTTAAAAAAATATCCAATTTAATTGTTACACGTAATGATTCGTAGAACATAGTGTAACATTTGGTCAATATTCTCTATAGGAAAATGCAATTCTTCTGGAACTTTTTATATAGCTAAGTGTGCTTATTATCGTTAATTAAAATATTTGTTAGTACCAATATTGAAAAGTTTTTCATAAATATTATATTGGTTAGGTCGCTGACAATAATAAATAAATCCGATTAAGTATTACAGTAGCAGAAGAGAAAATGTATTATGTATTAAAAGGAAGAGATTGTTAAGTTTATTGCACAATAACAGATGAAATATGGGTTATATAAAACCAAATAACGTTTTAATAAAAACACTTAAATATATTATCAAAAGCGCATATACCAAAACTCTCTTTTCTAATGGTCTCTCTTTCCTTTCTTTCCCTCTCTTTTCTAATGGTCTCATAAAGTTTTTTTTCAAATTTTTTATGTTTACATTTTGTCACCTATGTGTTTACATTGAGTAGATATTTGTAATATTATTTTTTTCGTTTCTGTTGTAATAATAGTTAAATAATGTTTCGGTTAATAGTTGTAACTGTTACCTTTCATAGACAAGATAAAATGCCAAATATATGTTACCATAAAGTAGAAATAAGAAAGTTGGACCGAAATAAGTTTAATATATATATAAGAAACTTATAGAAATACGTTTAATGTGTTGGACCGATACAGAATTGTCTTTCACTAGCATTGAAAATAAATACGTATTTAATAACTCTTCATTTAGGGGCTAATATTCCCTTAATAAAGATCGCGGTGCCGGGACTAGCTGGGTTTGCTTTTTATTAGATTGATTGACGCTGTTTTTCATCAAATCTTTGTTCCTGCACGAACACATAAATCAGCTGTTGATGATTTTAAGGTGTAATAAGCTAATATCTCATCAGCCTGTAGAATTATTAAAAAGTATTGTAACTATTACATTTTAATCACTCAATAAAAACAAAACTACTAAAATGAAAAACACATCGGAATTAAATAGTATTTCTAGGAGTTCTGAAAATTGAAATACTATACTTTGGTCTTGGTGTTAAAGTAATATTTCAAATTTGTTATATAAATGTTAAATAAAAATTCATGCTAATACATAAATCTCAGTTATAAAATGGTCTTATTTAAAAAAAGGTGTTATTAATTTCAACATATATTTCACAAATTTATATAAATCTACCTTTGTTTATTTTTGTTGATATCCTTAAACATTTTTTATTACTAATATATTTATAAACAATCAGTTTTTTAAGTTTACTGATAAGATTTGTCAAAGATAATCTTCATAATTAAAATGAGATATTATTTTAAACCTCAATATTTGTATTTAGTTTTGGACCTTTACTAATTCGTTAAATTGCCCTTTCTTCCTAGGCATGTTACAAGAAAACGGTGAGTACAGAATAATAAAAGTATTTTATTATTTTATTCACTAGGAGTTCTTTCTATAATAAAATAGAATAATGATTTAAATAGATTTTAGATTAAAATTAGAAAACTATAATTATGGTCATAAATGAAATAAAACTATATACAAAACTATAAATACATTTTGATTCAAACTAGATAAATGGTTAGTCCTAAGAGTATGTATGTGCGCTGTGTGTGTGTGTGTGTGTGTGTGTGTGTGTGTGTGTGTGTGTGTGTGTGTGTGTGTGTGTGTGTGTGTGTGTGTGTGTGTGTGTGTGTGTGTGTGTGTGTGTGTGTGTGTGTGTGTGTGTGTGTGTGTGTGTGTGTGTGTGTGTGTGTGTGTGTGTGTGTGTGTGTGTGTATGTGTAGTGTCTGTCTGTCTGTGTGTGTCTTTGCACGCGCGTGCGTGTGTCTAATTTAACACACAAAAAATATTTAAAAAAATCAAACATACTTGCTGTCTCTTGGGACGTAGGTTTAACAAGTAATACTATTTTTTGTTTTCGTATATATCTAAGTCATTTTATTTTTTCTAAATAAAAGTAGGTGAAAATTGCAACAAAATAATTTAAAATACAAATTTTGCAATGATTTTTCGAACATCTAATGACACAAACAGTACAACTTCCGATGGCTGGTTCCTCTGATTGTAACATCATCTAAAAATAGGACTACAATCACTACGGCAACATGCGATTACTGCGACCAGTAATTTTGCCAACATCTAACGTCACAAACAGTACGACAACTTCCGCTGGCAGCGTGCAATGATTGTGCAATGATCTAGCAAGACAATCACTACGACAACACCCGATGGCTAAGTCCTATGATTGTGCCCCATGTAACAACACAAAACTACGACGTCATCCATTGGATGCGTCCTCAGCTTGTGTCACAATCTAACAACAAGTAGAAATTACTAGGATATTGAGACTTTAAAACTGTACTCAAATTTCAATTACCAAGAACACTCATTAAGTTTTTATTCCTACTTCAATGACATCATCTACCCTTTCCATTACTATCCCAGTTGACCTACAACTAGAATGTAGAATTGCCTTGCATTTGGAAGACACCTTTTGTAACATCATCTTATACGTCAAACGATATTTCAGAATGCAACTTGCTGCAAATATACTTTCAGTTTTTAACTTTCTATATCATTGTACTGTATAACCCTTCAACTGCTATATCAATGCCCACTGTAAAAATTTTTTGCTTTATGTAACCTAATTTTTGGCTAAACTTGTGGTATCACTGAAGCCCAATCTGATTCCGCTCACTGAGTCCGATGCCAAACACTGATTCCGTATTTACACAACTCGCTGATCACCTTTTAGCACCACAGAATAATGCGTAATCCGCTTGGACTCGAACAAATTTAGCGTCCTAATTACTATATTTGACGGTATCATCGTTCTACTTAAATTGTAAAGCAGTACCTGCCTGAAATTTTCTGCCTTTCAATAATATATGTGGTTTCCTATAATATGAAAATACAAACCTCAGTACCTAAACAAAGCCATTGTCTTTCTAATTCTATTTTTGTGGCTAATCTAACACCTACCTCAAACACAATCAACCGAAATACGTAAGTTCTATATGTTTTTTAAGTTTTGGAAGGTGGGTGGTTGATGTCAAGTAACCGTTAAATTTGCAGACATCTTCTCTGCTGTATGAAACTTTCTTGGGAGGTTTGAAATGTATTTTCAATTTATTTAAAACTTTAGTGTAGCCAATAGTCTGAATGTGAATGTCGTAGATCCTAATTTATATAAAATAAGATCTCACACACACTGATACCTTTTTTTAACAGAAAATTTTCAAAAAGATAAAACTTTGAAAATATATTTCTGAAGAAAATTAAACAAATCCATTTACATCACTGTACAATGTTGAAATGCAAATCTAAAAAATTGCGCTCAACAATAGAAACCTTTAATCAGAGTTTGATTTTATCCAAGTGTCTAAGCATATAGGATTTTAAATATTCTTGATATAACAATTAGCAAAATATTAATAATCGGAACAAGATGTTAATATAAAACATAACAAATTTCAAGATTACTCTTAAAAAATATTTTCCATAATATAAGTCGTTCTACAAAACATTATAGATTCGCAAAACTCCTAATTAAAAAAAATTGAACCTAAATTGAATTTTGTTTTCTCAGTGAAATAAAACTAAGCCTTCACTAACCTGATGTAAATAAACATAAAAATTAAGAAAGACTTTATAATCAATGTCAAGAAATTCGAACGAATTAACATGAAACGTAATACTAGAAATGTAACAAAGATACATTTTACTGTTGTGTACTGATTCTTTCTAGAATAAATTTAAATTGGAAAATACAATAAATATAAATAATAAAGAGTAGGATTCAGATGTTTTACTGTGAAATAATGCAGTTGTCTAACGTTTTACAATCTTAAAAATACAGAAAAACCTAAACGCTATCAAATATAATCTGAAAAAAATTACTTCTACTAATTAAAGTTCTACAAATTATTATTTTAAGTCAGTTTAATGTAATTTGAAATTCTGATTCTTGAGGTAATTTATTTTATAATACCTTTTAGAGAAAATTTATTGTAATACCACTTACCATCGGACTAATAATTTGTTCATTTTAATGTATTAGTCATTGCACGGATTTACGCTCCCTATATTGATATGACAAAATCCCTTGAGGATTATCTAAATGATGAATTGACTTGCTATGCTGGCAATGACTCCGAAGGGGTCTCTTGCTTTGAATTCATGCAATTATAAGGTGGCCTAGTATAAACATTTTATTACCAATAAAACTAGTTTTTACATTTCGGAAAAATGTACCTATAAATTTCTATGCTTTTATAATTATTTCATCTTCTTAAAAAAAGCTATTACATATTATAAAAGTATTTAACAAAAAAAAAGAATCTAATTGTTCTACCAAATGTTTTTTTTTCATAAAGAGATATAATTTTTCAAATTTAAGTATAAAATTATTATTTTTCCTCTTTTAAATAATAAAAAAATAATATAAATCTAAAAATAAAGTAATAAACAATTTTAATGATTTTGAAAAAAAGATAAGGAAAAAGAAAATAATTTAACTACGAAATACAATTTACAACTATACAAATGTCTAAATTTATAGGACAGAAGAAGCCATTTTGAAACCGGCTGACCGAAACTGAACCGCAAACCAAACCGAACCCACCACAGGAAGACGAGAACTGTTCCATACACTACCTGTTTTTCTCAATTGTCTGATGGATTTAAAATCTTATAGATTAAGGTAAAACTTTAAAAATATTGTGTTAATGAATTATATTATTAACGTTAGACAACTGCATTATTTCACAGTAAAACATCTGAATCCTACTCTTTATTATTTATATTTATTGTATTTTCCAATTTATTAATGAATTATATTATTAACGTTAACATTTCACCTTACAAGTAGAGTCTCCGCTTTAATTAGATTGCTTCAAACTGTAATTTTTGCCCATAAAAAAACCCAAAATTGTTGACACGCCTGTATTATAATGTTCCAATAATTTATAAGAGATTAAATTTTTCTTTGTTAAAATATTTTTTACTTTTTATAAAAATTGAAGTGTTTTTATTTTATTACAAAATGTAGTCTAGTTATAATTAAAATTCTATATTAAATTGATGGTTATGTGATTTGGAGGGATGAATTAAAATAATTGTAAAACTACCAAAAAACATGCCCGACTAAACATCATCTCTATAGAATAATCTCATATTTATTAAACATTGCAAAATTTGTACTAAGGTAAGGCAAGATAGAAAGGTTTCATAACAAAAAAAATTAACTGCTTAAACTATACAAACATCAACACATGTTTATAATTCAAAACGTTAAGGAAAGCTTTTTTAAGACTCTATATTTTTATGTCATAACACTAAGAATTTAAAAAGTAGGTTGTAACTAAACCTAATGACACGCTTCACAATTACAAGAGACTAGAACTAAGAAACTATATGCATACGAGGTGTGCTCAAAAAATACGGTAAATAATTTTATATCAAAAAAGTATAAGTACGGTTTATAATTTCAAAAAGTAATTAATTTACATCGAATTCCCTTTAATCTCCTTCAAAGTACTGTCCTTGGCTGGCAATGCACTTATCCCAACATAGAATCCATAACTGGAAACATTTCTGGAAGGCTTATTTCGGAAGGGCTTTCATCCCTATAGTATGTCAAGAATGGTGCCATACGTTTAATATGATATTATATCGTAGTTAACATTATACAAATTTTATGGAATTTGTAACAAAAATTTATATTCTTAAAATGTATACCCCAAACATACAATTGTAAATTAAGATATATGATAATGGCATATTCTTAGAGCCAAGAAGAAATGAATCCTATTTATAAATATGTAAATGAGAATTACAATAAATGACTAACTGCCTTTTTATGTAAATGATATTAAAATATGTCCTTCTACTTTCTAAAAACGTTGTATGAAATAAAGTATTTAAACATTGATATAATTCATTTTTAATTCGAAATTTTGTAAAACCGTTTTCAACAATTCTATTTCAATGACAATTATAATAACATATAAAGAACATTTCAATATTTAAATAAAGTCTTTCATTTAAGTAAATATATTTTAACTGTGCAAAATTTTGTTTTTTTAAATATTTTAATTACTATTAAAAATGCTTTGTTGTTAGAGCTTAGTAACCACTGTATTCAGCTATTCGAACATATTTTTTAAATTGCAAACAAGTCTTTAAAAAGTTCACTGGTTAAGATCAAACTAGAAAACAAATTTTTGTTTTATGTAATTAGGTTAATAAAATAATATGATTTAAAAATAACATTTCTCAATCTTATTCTACTTGTGCACAGATCCTTGTGTGGAGCATTGCTCATGCGCTTTGCGATCGACCGAGCCCCAATAGTCAGATGTGTTTCAACCGTGGAAGTGTACGGGGTGCTTGTCAAATAGAACAATTTCAAAATAACTGATGATTTCACATTACACCTTACAATAGGTGGTCATAGTTATTGATAAAACTTAAAAAGTTAAAATAATTACCTGGCTCAATTTCTTGAGTTTAGTTTACGTGTTAGTGTTAAGAGGTGTTATTCTGTGAATGGTTTAGTTGTGAAACTGTATGTAGTATCGGATAAAGGACTTTATTCTTCACATTGTCGTAAGTCAAAAATATCAAATTAGGCATAAACTCAAATTAATTTCGAATAATCTATGATAAATATAATTTATACATAAATTTACTATACTTATTTTTACCTTTAAAAAAATTATAAGTTGTTTCGTATTTACAATTACTTTCACCTATTTACATATTCAGGTTTATTTTTGAACTTCAAAGAAATGTATTAACCCTTACTATTGGTATGTATATTATATATAATACTAAATGTTATATGTTATACATATTACATATTTATATAATCACATAAATATTTAGTATCACATTTTAATGAAGAAAATATGTTCCCTGCGGATATAATATCAGGGTTTCAATTGGATGCACACAATTCTAGTTTCGACCTTCAGGCTCAAGCGACTTATACATGCCTTAATCATTTCATCTGGAGCCTAAGTAACGTATGATTTTTTAAATATATCAAGTAAATAAATATTTTACATTGTGTAACAATATATATAGACAAGTAGGTTTGCTATTACATTCTGTTATATATTTTTTTGAATAATTATAACTAAGTTATATTTGTAGAATTTCCTATTATAACATTACATTCTCTAAACGTAATAACATATGTGTAATAACGTTAAACATAAAGAAATTATATAAAGAACCTAAATATATTACTAGGAACATTTATTACATTTAATTTAAATAAATATAAAAACGTGTCCATAATTTTATTATTCTTTAACCTAAGAAGATTTATCTTTTCTAACTTTTTTCAAAACGCTCATATTAAAACTATAATCAACCGTAAGAACATAGCCGAAGAGGTAATAAGTGATTTAATGATTACAAGAATAAATGCCATGATTTAGAAATGAAAGCATTTATGGAGCTTATATGTAATACCTTGCAGATTTATATTATTCAATTTGAGCATTATTAAACAGTATTTCACTTTCAAAGAGAAAATTTAGGTTAAAGTAAATAATACAAAAAAGATTAATTACGTGAATGTCTAAAAAAGTTCATGAATGTGATTTAAGAATAAAATAAACTTTAAATACAACTTTCAAAAAATATTATACTTTCAAAATTTTAAAATATGATTTATGATTAAAACAATAACATATTAATTATCTACAGCATTATACTACTTCTAGAGTAACTATATTTAAATAGTATAATTTTGTTACAAAATAATCATTATAAAACAAAACTATAAAATTTACAAACATTAAAAAAAGTAGATAACTTCTAATAAATGTAAAAACAAATTTTGTAAAAATCAGATATGCAGGCAAATCTGCATCTGTCTATTATAAGTGAAAGAGGTTGTAAAATAAGGAAAAGCTAGTTTTTAAAACTACAATTTATCATGATGTTTAACAATCATAGAAAAACCTTAAATTGCAATTGCTTTCTATTCACAATTATTCTCAGAATATATGATGCTAACCATTACAAAAGTTTCAAACGTAAGTTAAAAAACAATTGAAAATAATTACATAAAAAATTCTACTTATAAATTAAAGTATGATATTATAAATGAATAAAATATATTTTCGGATTAGGAATACCTGGTTGCAGATAATAGCTTCAATTGATTATGACAGAAAACATTACGTAACCTCTACATCAATAAAATAATAATTTTATGATGCTTATAAATTTTTACTGACAAAACGTACATATTGTGTATAAAACATTTCACAAATGGTATTGCGGAAAAAACATTTCACGAATGATATCACAAAAGGTATAAACTAATAGCTTTGTAACATTATTAGTGTTTTTCGTGGATTTAATATCCAAGCAGTAATATGTACCTTTTATATTTTCCGTTATACATAGAGTAGTTTACAAAAAACATTAATTTAAAATTCTTCCACTCACTTGAATATGTGTATAGCTTCATATCCATAAGAAATAGAAAGCAGCTGATGCAGGAAGACAATTAGCAGAAATAAATTTACATTAATGTTATAATATTTTTACAAATATCTAGACGTTTTACGCACACACACACACACACACACACACACACACACACACACACACACACACACACACACACACACACACACACACACACACACACACATACACACACATACATACAGGAATATATATATATATATATATATATATATATATATATATATATGTATGTATATATATATATTTATATAAAAATAAAATACGTTTTCTTGTTTAATAATTTAAAACAACATAGGTTATTCAAATACAAGAATATTTAATAATTTATATCCTTATTAATATATATATTTATAATGTTTTCTTGTATAATAATTTAAAAAAACTTAGATTATTAAAATAATACAATAATTTTGTATAAATTTTTATTCACATCTTTTCTTTGGTAAACTGTACAAACGTTATCAGGAATTAATAATACAACAATTTTTTATTATTCATTTCTGATGATGTTGGTATTGTTTACCAGCTAAAAGCTTTGAATAAAAATTTATAAGTTTTTATTTTATTTTAATAAACTCAGTTATTTATGATATATTTATATAGCCCTGTGTGTGTGTTTGTGTGTGTGTGTGTCTGTGTGAGTCTGTATAGTTTAAAGTATAAATAATAAAATCGTATATGTAGGCAAAGATAAATGTGTTTCTTACGTAAATCAATTTAAACAGATTTACTTTGAAAGCGTTTGTACTTTATATAATAATTCAGGGTCTATTTATGAAACTTTTGTAGTCAAACAGGTATAATCCCTTTGTTCTTGCGCACTACAGGAAATATCAAAACCATTGTAAGTTTATTCTTTGCAGTTGATTATGAATTGTGGCAAATATACTGCTTTTGACTACCTAATTAAATATTTAAAAAGAACAAGTAATAAAACTTAACAAAAATAATTCTAAAACTCAAAGCATTTGATATATTATCCTAATTCCTTTTATTCTATAAATCTACGTATTTTTCATAAGTTGCACACATCGTGAAATCATAGCAAAAGCATTCAATACATAGTTCGTCTCTTATATTTATAGGGAGAGTCTACTAGGAAAGTAGCTACAATTGTCATGGTAATAAATATCGAAATTTAAAAATGTGAGTCTTTAACTAGGGAAATATACTTTTATATTTACGTTTTATTCTGTGTACAAATTATTTTCAATAATCAATGTTTTTAAATATTTGAAGATTAAACAATTATTTTCTTTTATACTATCATTCAATTTTTTTTTTTTTATTTTTAGAAAAATAAATTAAAGGTTATATTTTTTTTGTTAATAAAACAGAAACATGTTGTTCAAAGTAATACCGAGATGGGTAGATACAATATACTCGTACCTTTCAAATAGTTTTTTAATTTTATATTACGTTATGAATTTTTGAAAATATTATGTAATTTGCTCGTAAAAAGTCAAGTTTTTGTAAAGTAAAACACTAACAATAAGTGATACAATTCAATATCTGTTCCAAGCTATCTAGCTTCATGAAAGAATAGATGAAATGTTAAAAGAAATTAAGCGAACATTTTTTTTGTAAAAATGTACATTTTCTGCAAGAATAAATTACATAATGTACATCAATAGAAATGGTAGAAAAAAGGTTTTTACAAGGTGTTATCATTTTTAATTTGTAGATTTTACATATAGGAAATGACATATGAAAATAAATATTCTAAAGCAATATAACAAAAAATACCTCTAACCAATTGGAAAATGTTCCTGCTGAGCTGTTAAATGTAAATGAATGTCAAACTAATGTCAGTATAATAAATTGATGAAACCTTCCACCCATTGTTTTAACTAATATTCTTGATTACAAAATGTATATCTATGCATGACCAAGTCCACACACACACACTCACACACACAATCACCTATCTTTCTCCCTCTTTCTCATTCTTAGACGCGCCCTCACACACACACACACACCACACACATACATACATACAAAAAAAAAAATATATATATATATATATATATATATATATATATATATATATCAATTTATTATACTGACATTAGTTTGACATTCATTTACATTTACAGCTCAGCAGGAATATTTTCCAATTGGTTAGAGGTATTTTTTGTTATATTGCTTAAGAATATTTATTTTCATATGTCATTTCCTATATGTAAAATCTACAAATTAAAAACGACAACTGTCAGTATAATAAATTGAATAAACCTTCCACCCATTGTTTTAACTAATATTCTTGATTACAAAATGTATATCTATGCATGACCAAGTCCACACACACACTCACACACACAATCACCTATCGTTTTCCCTCTTTCTCATACTTAAACGTGCACGCACACACTCACCACACACATACATGCATACAGATATATATATATATATATATATATATATATATATATATATATATATATATTTATATATATAAATATATAAATATCGCAGTATGTTTTCTTGTGTATTAATAAAGAACAAAAGTCTAAATACAAATACAAGAATTATAATTGAATTGTAAATTCAACTTATATAAGTCTAATTTCGCAACACATTGTATTAATAATAATCATATGTTTCCTAATATAAATAATATGAAAATTATAAAAGAAGTAAATAAAGGGTTAAAAATGAACGTATGTGAAGCATTTGAAATTTACAAACATAATATTAATAACAAATTAATAGATGAACAAATTCAAATACGTTCTAAATACCATACTTTGTTCAATGTATATAATGTTGTGGCAGCAGTGGAGTAGGTTTGGCAATATTGTAATAGATTTGGCAACTGTGTATTGCTTTATCTAGTAGCTTCATGTTTGTTAGACAGTTTGTTTTATCATTCTTAATATTGTAACTCCTGAAGATGTTGGTAATGTAAGCCAACGAAAAGCTTTGAGTTTATTGTTCAATAAATTAAATATTCCTGTATTTGTATGTATTATTTGATCTTAAAAATATTCTAACAGGAAAACACATTTGATATTCTATATATATATATATATATATATATATATATATATATATATATATATATATATATATATATATATATATATATATATTCTTGATATTTCACGTTATCCTTTGTTTTTCCGTTGCACTGTCTTTATGAAGTTAATATATTACTATTGTAAGTAATTTTATCCACCATTAAGTAAAATGATTTTACCTTGAGTGATTTACTCCGAGTGATTCGACAATGGTCAAGTGACCGAAAGGCGCCTCATCACTTATTGGTGGATAAAATTACTTACAATAGTAATATATTAACTTCATATATATATTTCTAATAAATATCCATTATTATCAACACATTAATCAAGTAGACTAGATGGCTTTACTAGTAACACAGGCTATACTGTTTTGCTCTATAAAGGGTATAATTGGTTTTTGTTATTACTACAAAAATGTACTTGTTTCAGAGTAACAATGTTCTTGTAAGTCAAATATTTTTGTTCATTAAACGTATAACAAGAACTCAAACCTCTACTATAATATTTATTTATTAATTTATATATGTATTTCTTTATTTATATTTCTGTGTACGCGTGTTTTGTGTCTTGATAGTTACAAATATAAGAGTAAAAGCGTTGAGTTAGCGAGACGTCGTAAGAATCTTTAATAATTTAGATAAAATGAACTTTGGCAGGAAGTGTTCCAGAAATACTACTGTTAAGCTTTGAGTTGATTTGGTATATATCTAGATGCATTTAAAACCAGTTTATGTTAAAATAAATCGTTCAATATCATTAGTTCTACACTCATTTCAGTATTAGGTATTGCCCATAACTGTATATAAATATATAAATTCAAACATATATTTTGCAACATACAATAACATTTTATTTGCGTTAGACATGCAGGTTATCATTTTTTAACTGAAAAGAATAAATTTATATAATACCTTGTAAAATTGCAGGTCATGCAGTTTATATTTTTAGACAAACATGTTTGCTTTGGAGTGCGCAGCGTAGACAGAAATAAACACAATGGTCCTTACACAGGCTAAAACTGATTCGAATCCTCGTGTCAAGAGCCAATTAAAATCATGTCAGGCTGCATTTATAAATCGTTGACAACACTCAATAGGGACCCGAATGCAAACCTTTACGCTCTGAATCCTATTCAAGCTCGGGTTCGAATGGACAATAACCTGTTGAAATGAAAATAGTCTAGGCAGAGATATTTATAAACTGCTTTGTTTTTAGCATTTTCAGAATTAAAATTTAACAAAACAATTTATTCATTATAAAATAATTTTTGACAATAAAAAACTGCTTTATCATTAAAACAGGTCATCGTGCTAAAGTCAGTCTTGGTTTTGTTGTAACCAAAAATGTAACTATTTTTATAACGTCAGAGTGAAATTGTACGTGACCTTGAGACAGAAAGATATATAGAGAGCGATGTCGTTTCTGTTCGTCTATAATAACCACCTAGACGAATATATACCATATATATAGTTACCATATATATTATCTATGGTAACTAATCAATATGTGATATTTGTAAATTTTGTCGGATTTCACTATTGCTTAACGTAAAGCTTAGTATCTGATATAATTATTTATGAATAATCCCACAATTACAGACAGATTAAATAAATTCATAATGTTCATTAGTTTTCAATATACTGCAGGATTCAACATTATTTTTAGTGAACGAAATCTAAATAATGAATATTGAAATACATTTTTTTTATTACCAGAACAAAATCTTTTTTTATATTTCGTGTTTTCAATAGCCGTGGCATTAGGCTGTACAACATAATGAATCTTTTGCTATTTATTATACCTATTTTTTCAGCGCAGATATGTATTGTATATACTATACTCTAGTGTATATACGATTTATACAGATTGTATAGTGTCGACACCATTAAATTCTTTAATTAAGACCATGGACCAAACTCTTGATGTACGAGGCATCTTTCTCTTTGACATATAATATCTATACTACTATACCCTTTATTAACAGACATTTTGTATTGTACTGTAAACATTAATTTCTAACTGTACTTCTGTATCGTGATGAAGTTCTTTGCATACATTTCGGGATAATATTACTCCCAGTTCTCTGTTATAACTCAATCGCAAAACAAGTCAGTCAATCTTAGTAAATATATTTATCACAATAACTGGCACAGTGTCAAATACCATATGATCTATTCCAAAATACTCAATATGCAGCACACGGACTGCATGTGGCCCTGAGAACGATTTTTGCTGCCTTAAGACTGTTAACGAACTAAAACAGCAGTTCGACGTCAATTGTATTTTCGAAGACAAAAAAGATAAAGCTCGTTGTATGCTTTGAAAAGCGGTAACTAACAAATTAACTTACTCTGCTTGCAAAATTTATATGAGTTTTATTATGTTATGTCTGTGAATCTACATTCAGTCATCTGAAGTTCAATAAAACACAAGTACTGATCTACGTTAAAGAGCGAGAGCGTTGAAAACATTTTCAGATTTTCAGTTCCTTCCCTGATTCAATAATAGAGAGCTGTGAAAGATTTCCCTCGTTGGCTTTAGAGATTTAACTAAATCAATTACTCTGGAAATAAGTAAAATACACTTTACCACTTTTTATATGCATAACAATTGATTTATTTTACTGTCGTAGTAAACATATGTTATGATCATACTGTTTGTAAGTTATTTTATACCACTTCGGCCCTGAGTAAGACTTCGTGAAAATTGTTAGACTGACTAAGAAATCCTTGTGAATAGCCCTGGTCTAAACCATACATTGTTTTAGCTTACTAGTCTTAAAACTAGCTTCAGTGATGTATTTATAAAAAAAAGTTAAAACTATTTTGAAGTATAGTATTCCTTACTTATGACACACACACACATATATATATATATATATATATATATATATATATATATATATACATATATCTCGCAATATGTATTCTTGTGTATTAATAAAGAACTAAGTCAAAATACAAATACATGAATTGAATTGTAAATTCCAATATAATTCTTGTATTTGTATTTTGACTTAGTTCTTTATATATATATATATATATATATATATATATATATATATATATATATATATATATAGAGAGAGAGAGAGAGAGAGAGAGAGAGAGAGAGAGATTGATTGATTGATTGATAGATACCCGTATTGAAAGACAAATATTATTAAATATATCTAAAAAAATAACGTAATTAATTATTATATTATTAAATGTTTATATATATGCTGATACGTATTCCTTCACGAATGGAAAAATAAGATAAATAGTTATTATCTGGAGTACATCCGTTCATTCTACAACGCATTCGCAGTTCCGACGTTTTGCTAGAATCTCATCTAGCATTGACGAGGTGAACTCAACAACAGTTGAAGAACGAGTTGACTCAACTGTTGTTGTGTTTCTAGTGTTAGATTCTAGCGAAACGTCGTAACTGCGAATTTATGCACTGCAGAATGAACGTATGTATTCCAGATAATAACTATTTATCATATATCTATATATATATATATATATATATATATATATATATATATATATATATATATATATATATATATATATATATATACAATATCAAATGTGTTTTCCTGTTAGAATATTTTTAAGATTAAATAATATACACTAATACAGGAATATTGAATTTATTGAATAATATACTCAAAGCTTTTCGTTGGTTTACATTACCAACATCCTCAGGAGTTACAATACTAAGAATGATAAAACAACTGTCTAACAAACATGAAGCTACAAGATAAAGCAATACACAGTTGCCAAATCTATTACAATATTGCCAAACCTATTCCACTGCTGCCACAACATTATATACATTGAACATAGTATGGCATTTAGAACGTATTTGAATTTGTTCATTTATGAATTTGTTATTAATATTATGCAAATGTATTGGCTACTCGGTCGAAATTCACGGGTATCAATATACAACAAGCTATTGGTATATAACCAAATCCTCAAACCGGTTTGGACGTATGGTATACAGCTTTGGGGCTGTGCCAGCAAATGTCACATACAAGGGATACAACGCTTCCAGAACAAAGTACTAAGAAACATCGCCAACGCTCCTTGGTATGTGCGTAACAGTGACTTGCATTGCGATCTTGGTGTACCCATGGTCGAGGAAGTCATAAAACAGAACGCCATCAAACACGTAAATCGGCTCACTCAACACGAAAATCCTGAGGCACTGAGACTTCTCGACAACAACCACCTGACAAGACGACTCAAAAGGACAAAACCATTTGAACTCGTTGAACGACAAGAGTGACAACAATGCTCTTCCTCACGCCGGTTGGCTTCCAACATCAAACAAGATACAATAGAAATCAATGGATTCTTTGTAATAAAAGCTAAAATCTAATTATCAAATGTAAATTAATGGTTGGTCAGAAATAACCAGTTTTAATAAAAAAAAAAAAAAAAAAAAAAAAAAAAAAAAAAAAAAAAAATATTATGCTTGTAAATTTCACATGCTTCACATACGTTCATTTTTAACCCTTTATTTACTTCTTTTATAATTTTCATATTATTTATATTAGGAAACATATGATTATTGTTAATACAATGGGTTGCGAAATTTGACTTATATATATTTGGTTTTAAAAAAGCATTAAAATGTTCTTTATACCTCTTTTTTCTTTGTTTGTCCTATATAGAGTTTATTACAAAATTCACATTCTAATTTATATACTCCATTTTTCTCATGTATAGGCCTACTGTTTATATTATTATTATGGTTAATTATATTTATTATTCTATTATTGGTTCTATATGCAATTTTTATGTTTTTATTAGTAAATAATTTGGAAATACTTTTTATTTCAAAACCAGTGTAAGTAAAAGTACTCCATACAGTATTATTATTATTATTACTACTATTGTGATGAATATTATTTTTTATTTGTTTTTGTAATATATTATAATTTAATTTATCTACCGTTTTCTTTTTGTAACCATTTTCTAAAGGTACAATGTATAAAGAACATTTTAATGCTTTTTTAAAACCAAATATATATAAGTCTAATTTCGCAACCCATTGTATTAACAATAATCATATGTTTCCTAATATAAATAATATAAAAATTATAAAAGAAGTAAATAAAGGGTTAAAATGAACGTATGTGAAGCATTTGAAATTTACAAGCATAATAATAATAACAAATTAATAGATGAACAAATTCAAATACGTTCTAAATTCCATTCTATGTTCAATGTATATAATGCACTTGTGGCAGCAGTGGAATAGGTTTGGCAATATTGTAATAGATTTGGCAACTGTGTATTGCTTTATCTAGTAGCTTCATGTTTGTTAGACAGTTCTTTTATCATTCTTAGTATTGTAACTCCTGAGGATGTTGGTAATGTAAACCAACGAAAAGCTTTGAGTATATTATTCAATAAATTCAATATTCCTGTATTAGTGTATATTATTTAATCTTAAATATATATATATATATATATATATATATATATATATATATATATATATATAAAGAAAGAGAGCGAGAAAGAGGGGGGAAGAAAGAATATTACATAATAAATAACAAAAACTAAACAAGAATAATTTATGTCCTGTTAGTGGTTTCCATCATAAAGTCACTCACTATTTTCATCAGAGAGTTAAGAAATTCTACGCTTTAACTAAAACGAGATTTGATTTTGGTTATAGTATAAAATTGGATTAAATACTGATGATGACTATACCGATGGTAATTGTGGATCCTTCACGAATGTGACTGGATATAGTATGAACGAAAGCATTTTTTATTGTGGGTACTTGTTATGTAAATTATTCCTTTAGACCCTAGTTTTGGTAAATAGACTGATATAACTATTTATCTTTAAAAAACAAACTTTTAAATGTAGTTCAACATAATTGCAATATCATTTAACCAATTACTGAATAATTACGTTCTATAAAAGTTGTAACTTGCTGTGTGTATTTTCCGAAAGACTATCAGAAACATTAATGTAATGTAAGCATTGAGTGCCGTGCCATTGACTTAACGACACGGAAATACCCTCCAATTGCTTAACGTGTCTCACAACCCTTTCTAATTAGTAAATTGAATGTGGTTTGAAACATATGGGAATCATTCAACTTTTAACAGACATCTTTTGTCACATTATCAAGTACATTTAATTATATTAGCTACTCACTTGATTCTGTTCCCAAAATAAAACCAATAACAAGTATTTTTTTTTTATCGAATACAAATTATTCTGAATACATGAGTTTTTAACATTGTGCTAAGGTTGTAAAGCTAATAGCAGTTATATCTTAACATATATAAAATTCTGATATCTCTCTGATAAAAACTGATATCTTTTAGGGAAACTTAAACGTTTTCAATTTCACTATTCGCAGAGCCATTATCAATATTACTTTTAATAAAAGTAAATTTTTCAAATGTCAGTTTCTATACTATCACGATATAAAATCTTCGGTAAATATATAATATACAAATATGTAATGAATTAATTGAAACAATTCTTTTTTATACTATTTTACACTTTAAACACAATTATTTATTATTCGTTCAATAAGTATAACATTTTAAAACGTTTTTATTAATTCGGTTCCCGTCACATCTCTCTGTCTGTCTGTCCGGGTGAGTAGGAGACCTGAATTTTTAAACATAGGTCAGAATTAGATGGCAATACAATATTCACTTGGTTTCTTACCTCTACATTTGTTTAAACAAGTATTGTTTTAATAAAACGAATTTGCTAAGCGATGAGCTACCTTACGTGATAAAACAGCTATTCTACAACCTTCACTCGCTTTAAGTTTGTTTAAACAAATTAGAGATTCTTGCGGAGCTAGAGACTTTCATATGAGTTTATATTGAAATAAATAATTAGAATACGTTTATTACAGTATAAATTAACATATTTATCAACCGATGAATAAATTTGAATAATAACCTAACGACGTACATTATTACAGTGAAATACCTAACGTGTTGAAATAGCTGTATTACAATAAAACCTATAACATAAAATCAGCTGTTGTGTAAAATTAAACAAAATTGATTGACTTTTTTTTATATATACAACTTTTTTAAATGGACTAAAATGTATAAAATATTTTTGTATGATCCTTATACAATCTTAAGGGAAACTTGTTAGTGGCTATGGATAGATTTGTAATACTTGGAGAGAAAAGCTTGGCGCCAGGCAATTTATGATGGTTAAGGAGGATAAAATTAATTAAATTACATTGAGTTGAAAATAAAATTAACTGTAATGTAGTTCAATTACTCCTCCTTTACTATCATGAATATCCTGCACTCCACGCTTTTCTCTACAAGTATTAAAAATATATCCATAGCCACTAACAATTCTCCCTCAAAATTGTAGAATGGTCGTGAAAAACTATGTTATACATTTAGTCCGCTTTAAAAACGTTGTATATTTATAAAATGTATTGAATTTATTATTTGTATTTAGATCAAGTTAATTATTAAAAAATAATAATGTCAATAGTAATTTAGGTCAAAAAAGAAACATTTTATTTTAGTTACTTTTTATTAAAAAGTTACTAATTATTTAATAAACTTGTAGTTGATGAGTCTTGTTGTTAGCACAGATCTCTAATCAAACATTAGTTCATAACTTTTAATTTAAAAAAGTTGTTATCTTTAAGTTAGTTTCGAACTGTATGACCACATGTTTGAAATCCAGCAGTTGAGTGCCGGATTTGTTGTTCTACTTGAAATATAAGTACAAATATAGCAATAAATTAATATTGCTTACAAATACAGATTATTGTATCACAAATGTGGTATTTCTTCACTATATTTATATATATATATATATATATATATATATATATATATATATATATATATATTTAAAACAACATAGGTTATTCAAATACAAGAATATATATTATTTTATATCCTATAACCATTATATTTGAATAACCTATTTTGTTTTATATAATTAAACATGAAAACGTATTATATATATATATATATATATATATATTAAATATGGTGATATGTTTTAATATAGGTAATAAGAATAATATATGCAATAAAAGTATTCTTGTTTTTGAAAATAGTTTAATTTATTATTTATATATATATATATATATATATATATATATATATATATATATATAATAAATTTAAAATATTTCAAAAACAAGAATAATATGATTTAATTTTGTAAAAATATTTTATTAAATAATTATTTTCCTGAAGATGATGGTAATATTTTATCGGCGAAAACCTTTGAATAAATATATTCATTAAAAGTATTCTTGTTTTTGAAATATTTTTAATTTATTAACTATATTACAAGAAAATATATCACCATATTTAATATATATATATATATATATATATATATATATATATATATATATATATATATATATATATATATACTCAACGATTAGCTAGGGTCATTTTGTAGGTAATTATTTAATTTTAAACATATTTCTTGAGCCCTTAAAGTGTAGATAATAAACTTCATATTAATAATCGATTTCTTAAATGAAAAATAACTAAAGGTGTAATGACTTTTGTCGACGAACGATTCTGTTAAATAATCATAAAATTTTATATATTTCATACGAAAAACGAAATCTTTTTCTGTTACCTTTGGTGTTTTTTTACAATAAATATTTAGATTTTAGAAATGTAATATAATCAATATTTATTATGTTTTCTGCGCTCAAACTTAGCAGGCGTGTCATTTACTTTTATTATTTCAATAAAAGTTTTTATACAGAGCAAAAAAAAGATTTTATAAATGTTCCACATAAAAACGTATACATGGAGAAGATTTCTGAAATTACTAAATGTTTTTTATTGTAATTTTAAATAGTATTGTTTTTACAAAAATTATTTCGATTAATTTCGCTATATATATATTTTAAAACAACACAGGTTATTCAAATACAAGAATATTTATTATTTTATATCCAAAGCTTTTTTTTGTATTTGAATAACCTGTGTTGTTTTAAATTATTAAACAAGAAAACGTATTTTATTTATATATATATATATATATATATATATATATATATATATATATATATATAATAGTTGAAAAAGTGACCCAAATAAAATATTTTGGTGACTGTCAGAGTGTACAGACAGCCTCTCATCTATCCGTACATAGCTGACATATTACACATAGAATCTTTCGTCTATCCAAATGTGTCTGTCATAGTGTAAATAGTGCCTTTCGTCTATCCGGACGTATCTGTCAAAGTGTATAGAAAGCATCTCGTTTAACCAAGCACGGCTGTCAATGCGTAAAGAGTGCCTCTCGCCTATCCGAAAGTGGCTGCCAGAGTATACAGAGAGCCTCTCGTCTATCCGAACGTCTACCTTCATATTATGTCTATCATCATATTATTTGTCTACATTTGCGACTTTCTAACATTTCCGCTTACAAAAACGACCTTTATTAAGTCATCATAACACGAAACCTGTAAAATATTCCCTTGGTATTATTTTATAATGTGAATCGCCTCCGCACTTATTTATAACTCCGGATATCACACTGTTTTTATTTTTATTTTAAGAGTACACTAGAGTAATATGTATAATGCGAGAAGATATAAAATGTAATGTTGGAAACGATAAAAACCAGTAGTAATAACAGTTAGTTATAAGGTGATATTTGCCACGAGAAAGAACTGTTGAAATGTAGGATCCTCCATAATGCAGGTAAGTATTAGAGTGAAAAACAACCAACAATTATGTATTCTGTAGGGTTTAAGATTGTTTTTTCAATAATAACTATACTATTATCAATACTATTTTGAATAATACGATTAAGTGCAAAAGATATATTGCTCTTATTTCCAGCAAATATATTTGATCGTGCTTCAACATATTCATTGCATTTTATTTAAGAATATTTGTTATAAAAACGAAATGAGTTGACAAATAAATATTACTAATCATGATTTTATTAAAATAGCTCCACTATTATCATTCTCTTTATCTTTCTATTTTTAATTGAGTTTAGTTTTATAAGAATTTAAATAGATTCATGTAACAATAAAAAATTAAATATTCAAACGTAAAACAAAATATTTTCTAATAATTATGATTTAATATGTTTTATTTTAATTCTGTGTTTTGTTTCACTGTTAAATATTCACCATGCTTCATCAGATATAGTCAAATACTAGTTATATAGATAATAATATTAATAGTGGTAACTCAAATAAAAAAATATCTAAACTCATAACTACCACAAAAAAAACCATTGGAATAAAACAAAAGAATCGTTTCTAAAAATTTAAAAAAACTTATACTTTTGAATTGTTAGTGTTAGGAATATATATTTGTTGATAAGTATTTGATAAGATATTTATACGATATATATTTAACGAAATAAATATAAAATTACAAGTAATTTTAAATAAAATAGATTTTTTAGTCTTTGAACTTTTCTAATCGAGATTTAGTTAAAAAAGCTATAACGTTTTTTTTATTTTTAAATAACATTGCAAGCACTTGATATATAGTCATGTTTAAATCTTTTAAACAAATAATTAACTTATTTATACATTGGAATTGAAATAACCTCAGTTCATTACGACTTTAATATAGATTAATTAGACAATTTCATTTGCCTCTGAACTAAAATTTCTATACAGAAACTAATGAAAATATTAGTTATTTTAATATTCAACTATAAATAGTGAAATTAGTACTATACTACAAATTAAAATTTACTTAGACATTCTATGATTTTAAATAAACTTGAATAACACAAAGAACTAAATATACTTTAGAGTTCATAAATTAGAAATAAACGGTTTAAGGCCCTGCCCTCGTCAATACCTCTACAGTGCCACCTGGTGCTAGGTCGAGCAAGTTTTATTACCATTTCCCATGATCATCGCAACGCAGTCTCGTAAACAACGTCCCCCATGAGTGAAGCCACGACGCGCACGGAAACACCAATCACACGAATTTATAGTACTATAATTTGACTTTACTGCCATAAATTTTAAAGTTCCATTTTTTAAACCTTAAATAGTTACTCATATTGGGAAATAAATGAATTAGTAGCAAAAATCATGCTTACTTTTACACTATTGTTTTCTAAACTGTAAAAATGGTATTAATCCAGTTATTTTTTAATTAACAAAATGCTATTTTTATGGCTTATCAAACTAACGACCAATATAATTTAATCCAACATATTTCCAATTACTAGGAGATTCAAGTTTTAATATTGGTTTAAGCAACGGTAAAATAAAGATACATTTTAATACTAATGAAATAATATAGTAAAATTTTAAGACTCTAAGTTTTTAAAATTATTTAGTCTTCAGGAAATTTTAAATAATCCTAACACATTATCCTTACAAATACTTATTACAGCCTCTAAATGAGAGACAAAGATTTTGCTAGTTGAAAAATAGTTCTTAAAGCGATAGGTTTCATAATAGAAAAAAATTTCAAACAGTCGAATTTTAATATAAAAACTTGGATCAATTAAATTCTAAATTTTGAAGGTCTTATTCAACGTATATAATTAAAAACTGTGTGTAATAAAACATATCGGTGGAGCTAGGTTAATAGTATTGTTTCTATAGTACCACTGTGAAACTGTTGAAAGAAATTAAAGCATATTGAATAATATCTATTTTCTGCAAAAAATACTAGTAGCTTATACTTTAGAAAAATCTATCCATTTTTTTCATACTGTTTATAGGTAAATATTATTAAATACGTATATTTCTGGCATTTTATTTCTTTGTATTTATTTCCTTAAGATTGACCTTTTTTGCCACGTATTGCGTACAAATATCTTATATATATATATATATATATATATATATATATATATTCTACTTGATATATAAAACCATTTACATCAAGTGTTCAAGATGGCTTTGCGACAAAACTTAACGAAGACCTACCACAACATAAACTCCCCTATCTTGAAAGTGACACATTCGTTTTTATTCAAAAGTTGTACATTTTTTCCAACTCTCAATGTAAACATAATGTTTCATCGCGTAATATTTAAAATAACATTATTACTATAAAAATTAAAAATTTGTGAAAAATAAATTTGGATTTGTAGTAATGTATGTTATTGGAATAAAAAGAAAGTTCCTAAATAAAATGCATATATTTACACAATAAAACCGCTTTGTGTTCCTTTTGATATGACTTCGTTTGATATGACAAACATTTGGAAATGTTGTTTCTATGAAAATGTAGCTACATTGGTCTATAGCTACAAAAAAATGTAAATATAGTTCTACTATATGATAAAAACAATTTAATTACATATTTTGTTAGGAAAAAATGCCTCATTATTATTCAGTGTTTACATTATATATTTCATTCAGATATTGATTGGTGTGACATTACGATATTATGTAAACTTTTTTGCTGCAATTATTTTATTGGAAATAAAATTATATATAATTAACAATAAAATACTGAAATTATCATTGACATGTGTGTTGCAACGGGGTGAAAGACCGTCGCAAGTGGGAAATAAGTAATTTCCTGTTTTTTAGAAATAAAGCTGTTTTTAAAATAATCAAGTAGGGAATTATACAATTATTAAAGAGGGAAAAATTAAATAAAACAGTAAATAGAATAGTTAAGCCACATTAAAGAATGTTATAAAATGAAGTTGTAATAACTAACTAAATTTGAACATCGAGAGTGAAGCGAAAAAATTCTAAGTGCCTAAAAAAGCTATTTTTCGAACCAAACCACGTAGAACTTTCATCGACATTTCAAAAGAACCACAATAACCTAGAATGAACATTACAGAAAACAGAATTCAAAAAACTTAAGAAACAAAAAAGTTACAGCCGTTTAAATAAAATAGACATTTTTCAGTGTTCTAAAATTAATTATCAAACTATGCAAGCTAAAACAGTTTCGTTGCCCGACTTGCCTGTACAAGGAATAAATCGAGCGATAGCAAACTTGCAGGCGGGGTGCGGTAGGTTAAATTCACCGCTATATATACTTGGTCTCTAAGCCTTTAGGGACAGTCTGTAAAAATTTTCTAACACGAGGTGCCGCGGGACGCTATGCTGGACCGCGAGTAGAGACCGTCAGCAGGCCAGATGGACGATAACCTCAGCGCTTTCGACATCCAGGACCACCAAGGATGAAGGCTCCAGACTCAGCCTCCAGGACGCTCGAATAGAGGGAAACCACCACCGACGAACCAGGGATGGCGACTTCCGGTGTCCAAGGACCAGGGAATCCAGACGAGGGACCCCAAGGACCGGCAAGAACATCTTTGGCAAGTCATTTTCTTTATTCGAAATCAGTCACGTCAAATTTAGTTAGTTAATTTTATTAAATTCAAACAAATTTGCAAGCTTAAAACAATGACTTCACTCTTTATAAAATTTAAATAAATTGTAGGCTAAGTAAATGAATTTATGTGCTCAGAATATTTAAAATAATGAATATTAAAATTACAAAAGGTTTTTGGCCATAAGCCGTTTATTTAAAGAAAATGAGAAATTTTCGAATATTAAAAATTTAAAAGTTAAAGGTTACAAAATATGAATTTACCAATTCCATATAGGAGATAAAATATTATTATGTGTAATTTTGAAAATAATTTTATGTTATGTCTATGTTATCAAACTATATACAAAGTATAATTTTTTAAAGCTTAAGAAACAAGAAGTAACTCAGTGAATTGTTTTGCTAATATAATTGTGTAATACTTTAAAAGATAAATTTTCTTTTTTATTTCAATAAATAGAGTTAAATATGTCATAAAAATCAACATTATTTGCATTCCATCCTGTGTCAAATAACCAATAAAAACTGTTTAGCTTTTTCCAACTAATATAAAAATGATTATCAAATCAGTAAACAAATTTAATTAAATTTCATCAAATGGCAATAGATAAAGCCTAATGTTTTAAAGAGTTTCTCTCTACTAATTTCATGAGCTAGTCTAAAGATTAGTTGGTTTTTTGTAATAAAAGTCCAGAGATTTATCTACTGGCAGATTGTGTTTAAGAGGACACAGGAGCCTTTTAAAATAGGTATTTTTAAACACAATCATATTTTGCACGTTCCCTTGCTGTTTCTGCAGATCATCATCAGGTGGTAAGACTCTGTGTTTTTTATGTGTATTATTCTAAATGTGTTTCTTTCCAGCTGACTATGAATTTGACATGTGTGACTATACTTAGACCATACACAATTGATAAACTTATTTAGGAGGGTTTATATGTATTTTAAATAGTAGTCAGCGGGAATAGGCTTGTTGTGGGTTTGGCCCTACGAGCAGGAAACATACACTTTACTCTGGGAGTTTAGCACGGTTTTACCAGCAGGGTGATAGGCAGAGGTTTGGTTGTTTATAAATATGTTTTCTTGTCAACAATTAAAGTCTAGTATTCTGCAAGAAAGGATTTAAACAACGCAAACAAAACGACCGCGTGGTGCTGCGGTGGTAGGGACGGTAGAGGTGAGGTGAGCTGGGGGGGACGTTGCAGAATTGGCGCCCATACGGTAGGGGCTTTGAACAGGTTCCCTATATCAAAATTGAATAATTAAATAATAGAAATGAATCGAGATAGTTTAAATAAATGAAGTCAAAAGGTTTTAAATAATGTAATTAAATTTTTAATAATATAAATTGAACAAATCCAAGAGCGTAAAAATAAAATAAATAAATGTGAATAAAGATTTAGTCGGAAGAGCGGGTAGGAACCATCTGGCCTAAACCAAATCGAAAAGAAAGGAATAAGTACATAAATAAATAATTGAATATTAAATAGTAAATCAAAATGTCGAAACCCGAGATGGAGAAATTGATGGCCTTTTTCAAGGAAGAAAAACAATTGAGAGAGAAAGAGAAGGCGGAAGAGAAACAATTGAGAGAGAAAGAGAAGGAGGAAGCAAGACAAAGAGAGAAAGAGAGAGATGAAAAAGAGAAACGATTGAGAGAGGAAGCAGAACAAAGGGCGAAGGAGAGAGAGGACAAAGAAAAACAATGGAGAGAGGAAGAGAAACAATTGAGAGAGAAAGAGAGGGAGGAAGCAAAACAAAGAGAGAAGGAGAGAGAAGACAGAGAAAAACAAAAGGAGAAGGAGAGAGAGGACAGAGAAAAACAATGGAGGGAGGAAGAGAAAAAGGAAAGACGACATTTATGGGAGGCTTTCCAGTCAAAATTCGAAGAATATCAAAAAGAAAATGAGACTAAGACCAGTCATATATATGAGAAGTTAAGCGAACATGAGACAGAAATTGAGAGACTAAAAACTAAAACGGAAACAAAAACGGCTAAATTAAACGAGAAAGTACAGGATATCCAAGAGGACATTAAATCGGTAAAGCAACAAGTTGCAAAGGTAAAGCAAACCGCTGGAGCGGAAATAGTAACACAAGTTTGCTTACCAAGGGTAATAGACAGGAACGGGGAGGCTACGTACCGTAGGATTGAGTTCTGGGGGAATGACAAGGAAGATCCAATGACATTCCTAGGGGAAATAGAAGATCTATTTTCTGAAATAGACAATACTATGGACGAGACTGCAAAATTAAGAATTGTAGAGCGATATTTGAAAGGGGCAGCGGATGCATGGTGGAAAGCCATAAAAAACAATACAGAAACTTATTCTGAATTCAGGCAGGAATTCACGGAGCATTTCTGGAGTTATCGCCAGCAGGATAGGGTACGCAGACAGATAAATCAGGGGCGCTACCATAATAATGGACCATACTCTATGGCAGAGTATTTTATTATGATGGTAAACAGGGCGAAAAACTTAGACCCGATAATCCCAGAGAACCATCTCATCTTCATGTTAATGAAACACTTTGGGAGTAACGTTCAGCTAGCTAGTGTGGGGAACCCCACAAGTAACATCAAACAAGCGATAGTTTTCCTACAACAGCTAGACAGCGTTACTGACAACGGAAATGGTAATGGGATCGCTCAAAGAAGTCAACAGAGGCAGGTTGCTCCAAACCAACAACCTAACCCTAACCCAAGGTCCCATGGTGATACCGCAAAATACCAAGAGACCAAGTATCCTAAAAACCCTCATCCTAAATCGCCTATCCCCGGACCAAGCGACCACAAGCCAAAAAACTAAATATAAGGATCTCTGGCAACAATCAGGGAGATAAGTTAACCAGGTTAGAGATCCGAAGCACAAAGAAGTCAAAAATAATTCAGAGCGAGAGACCGAAGGAAAAGCCGGTTTACCATCATAATAAGATCAGGCTAGGCGGTTTTTCCATGTCTATTAGGGACGATTTGTTAGAGGAAAGAATTGACTCGGTTGTAAAACTGGAGAATATAGACCAGTGTCCAGTGATAGAGTGCGAAATTAAGGACCATAAGTTAATTGCACAAGTTGATACAGGTGCCCAAATGTCTGTGATTAAAACAGAAAAATACATAGCCCTAAAACAAAGCGGGAATTTATTCTATGAGCTACCTATAGCTAATGTAGCGATAGTCACAGCATTAGGGTCAACCTGTAAACGGGTCAAATTACAAACAATGCTACCTCTAACATTAAACGGACACACAAAGGAATTTGTTTTCTTGATTGTGGACAATCTACGGGTTGACCTCATCTTGGGAGCAAATACTTTGTGTGCGTTAAAAGCCCGGATAAACATGGAGAGATCGTTCATGACGTACGAGATTGATGGATATCTGCTGCACCAGGAGTTTCTTGTATCGAATAATAATAAAAATAATATAAAACAAGAGATAGGATGTAATAAAATTAATAAAATAACAAACAAAAATACTAACAAAAATGTAATATGTTCCGACGTTACAAGCGGGGAACAGGAAATAAATATAATAGATCCGTCTTATATAGACGGGCAAATTAACGACGGCAAATTAACACCTGTAGAGCCGACATTGGAGTGCCCGATAGTGAATAGCGTGCAGAAGGGGCTGTTCACGGGAAAGGATCAGGAAGATGGGTCCTTGTGCGAGTTAGGCGATGACAAACTAAAAAATAAACAAACACGAAACAAAAATATGACTAAAAATGTAAAATGTTCCACCGATACAAGCGGGGAACAGAAAATAAAATTAAAACAATTGTCAACGAATAAGGTTAAGAACGAGGTTACTAAAAATTTAAATAACAAATTGTGCGAAAATTCGAGGAAGAGGGAATTATTAAACTGTGAAAGAACGGAATCAAGTAAGCTAACGGGATTAAACAAAGCAAAAAATGGGTTAACCAAGCCTACAACAAACAAATTAAATAATGACGAGGGAGGATTCAACGAATTAAATAAAAATGGCTACAAGCCGAAACAAATAAAATTCCAACAAGTTAGGGAAAGACCTAATTGTCGGGAAACAAATCCGTTAGACTTAACAAGAATTCCAAAGCACTTTAATTCTAACCAATCTTGCTTGAAAACGAAGTCCAAATTGTTTGCTAAAAATAAATTTAAAAGTAAATCTCACCAGTATAAAAATTATCAAATTAAACCAAGTAAAAATAAATCAAAAATGAAAATAAAATACAGGAATTACGCACAATGGCGTAACACAAAACGCCGAAAGAAAATCAGAACGCGTAGAACATGTCTTAAAATAAATACGATTAAGTTGGAAAATACAAATAATCATTGCATAGTAAACAAACAAGAAATGTTGAAGTTACCAGAATTGCTAAACAGTTATTCAGACGTGTTTGATGAAGAGTTTTATGAATGAGTAAAAAATATTTTAAAACTAAATACTATTAAGAAAGGCAGTACAAATAAATAACCGCTGTACTTTTAAATAAACCAGAATTGTCTAGGTTGAAATAATTTATAATAAAGTATCCAGATGTTTGAATGAAATACCCAGCGAGTCGAACAAATGTAAACAAAGGGCTCAAGGTTAAGGGCAATCACTTGTGTTTGTAAACAAGGCCACAATGAAGTATCCGGTGGACGGGCGGGGAACGAGTTTATAAAAACATTCCTTGCAGCAAAATAAGCCGGACGTACCAAAATAGTAGAGGGCAAAAAAGCCTAAATGTATTTAAAACAGGACAAAGTCAATAGAATGTTATACGGAAATTCCAAAAATGTTTAATGGAAATGTTTACGGGATATGAAGCAAACTCAGGGACAATAACTTGAGTTGTTACAGTTAATCAAACCAACTGTGTCAACAATTATAAAATATCTTATAATGTACCCTGTAAAATTGTATAGGATACTAAAAACATTAAGAAGCGTTATGACAAGTAAAGGGATTCTACAATGTGATCTTTACACTGATCATAATCCAGAAAATATGGAAATGCCAAATTAGAATATTGCTGCAATAATAGAACCAGTACGCGAGCGATAAGCTAAGTTAGGCAGGAATTAAATTGTCAGAATGATTAATAAACTGATTTAATGTAAAAACAAGAATAAGCAGTAGTTAAATCTAGACATTAAGATTAGCTACTTGTTTGTAAAGGGACGAATGTTAAAAACTAAAACAAACTATTTAATAACTAAATCAACATTACAAAAGTATTATTCAGGAAGTCTTTGTGTATATTGAGCAAACATTGGTGAGCTACATTCACTGCGTAAATCAAACAAGCGGGTTAAATCAAGCAACAATCAGGAAGATAGCAGGCGAATCTTAATAACTTGTACAACAAATACGCGGACAGACCTTTGCAAAATCAAACAAGAAATTTGTGTGCATGAAATAGTGGGTCGTTAGATCAGACTATCACTGTACAATATAAAACAGGATAACTTGTGTACTGACGATCAAGGTCGACAATAGAAACTTTGCATTAAAATCAGAAGCAATCAAGATTTATCAAGTGGACTTCGATAATCTAGACACAAGCCAGTTTTATAAACTGTACAATCTAAAGATAGAGAATTTAAAAGGCAAGTTTCGTTCCGTTTAAATATGATAAGTAGAATTGTTGTCGTACTTTAGTAGAATGTTTACAAGCCAGCTCATTGACCTTGCCAGGTAGTTTGGAATGTAGAATCCACGCAATAGTTAGTCGCTACGACAAGGAAAGGTTTATCGGAAAGTAAACAAATTAAACTTGATAAACTGTACTTCCACAGCTGACACAATAATACGTAATAGTTAAGATATGAATGGAATATGTTTAAAAAATAGTACTGTAAGATTAGTTAGGTTTTTAATTGCAAGTCATTGTTTTTAAAGCCATAACTAGTATAAAATGAAATTGACGTGGTAAATATATAAAGGAAATGACAGCCATTAGTGTGGTGAATAATGTGTAATTTGACAAAATAAAAGTTAGCGTAAACAAAAGTGACTAATGAATTGCTAATTGACTTGTGTTTGAAGTGTTTCAGGGTGAAACTTCTCAAGAGACAAGAGAATAATAATAAGAAAATTTTGTAATAGAATAAGATAGTTTAAGTAATAATAAGATAAGGAATTGGTAAAAAACATTTTAACAAAGTAAAACATTTTTAACCTCTCAAACGGGGAAATTGCAACGGGGTGAAAGACCGTCGCAAGTGGGAAATAAGTAATTTCCTGTTTTTTAGAAATAAAGCTGTTTTTAAAATAATCAAGTAGGGAATTATACAATTATTAAAGAGGGAAAAATTAAATAAAACAGTAAATAGAATAGTTAAGCCACATTAAAGAATGTTATAAAATGAAGTTGTAATAACTAACTAAATTTGAACATCGAGAGTGAAGCGAAAAAATTCTAAGTGCCTAAAAAAGCTATTTTTCGAACCAAACCACGTAGAACTTTCATCGACATTTCAAAAGAACCACAATAACCTAGAATGAACATTACAGAAAACAGAATTCAAAAAACTTAAGAAACAAAAAAGTTACAGCCGTTTAAATAAAATAGACATTTTTCAGTGTTCTAAAATTAATTATCAAACTATGCAAGCTAAAACAGTTTCGTTGCCCGACTTGCCTGTACAAGGAATAAATCGAGCGATAGCAAACTTGCAGGCGGGGTGCGGTAGGTTAAATTCACCGCTATATATACTTGGTCTCTAAGCCTTTAGGGACAGTCTGTAAAAATTTTCTAACACGAGGTGCCGCGGGACGCTATGCTGGACCGCGAGTAGAGACCGTCAGCAGGCCAGATGGACGATAACCTCAGCGCTTTCGACATCCAGGACCACCAAGGATGAAGGCTCCAGACTCAGCCTCCAGGACGCTCGAATAGAGGGAAACCACCACCGACGAACCAGGGATGGCGACTTCCGGTGTCCAAGGACCAGGGAATCCAGACGAGGGACCCCAAGGACCGGCAAGAACATCTTTGGCAAGTCATTTTCTTTATTCGAAATCAGTCACGTCAAATTTAGTTAGTTAATTTTATTAAATTCAAACAAATTTGCAAGCTTAAAACAATGACTTCACTCTTTATAAAATTTAAATAAATTGTAGGCTAAGTAAATGAATTTATGTGCTCAGAATATTTAAAATAATGAATATTAAAATTACAAAAGGTTTTTGGCCATAAGCCGTTTATTTAAAGAAAATGAGAAATTTTCGAATATTAAAAATTTAAAAGTTAAAGGTTACAAAATATGAATTTACCAATTCCATATAGGAGATAAAATATTATTATGTGTAATTTTGAAAATAATTTTATGTTATGTCTATGTTATCAAACTATATGCAAAGTATAATTTTTTAAAGCTTAAGAAACAAGAAGTAACTCAGTGAATTGTTTTGCTAATATAATTGTGTAATACTTTAAAAGATAAATTTTCTTTTTTATTTCAATAAATAGAGTTAAATATGTCATAAAAATCAACATTATTTGCATTCCATCCTGTGTCAAATAACCAATAAAAACTGTTTAGCTTTTTCCAACTAATATAAAAATGATTATCAAATCAGTAAACAAATTTAATTAAATTTCATCAAATGGCAATAGATAAAGCCTAATGTTTTAAAGAGTTTCTCTCTACTAATTTCATGAGCTAGTCTAAAGATTAGTTGGTTTTTTGTAATAAAAGTCCAGAGATTTATCTACTGGCAGATTGTGTTTAAGAGGACACAGGAGCCTTTTAAAATAGGTATTTTTAAACACAATCATATTTTGCACGTTCCCTTGCTGTTTCTGCAGATCATCATCAGGTGGTAAGACTCTGTGTTTTTTATGTGTATTATTCTAAATGTGTTTCTTTCCAGCTGACTATGAATTTGACATGTGTGACTATACTTAGACCATACACAATTGATAAACTTATTTAGGAGGGTTTATATGTATTTTAAATAGTAGTCAGCGGGAATAGGCTTGTTGTGGGTTTGGCCCTACGAGCAGGAAACATACACTTTACTCTGGGAGTTTAGCACGGTTTTACCAGCAGGGTGATAGGCAGAGGTTTGGTTGTTTATAAATATGTTTTCTTGTCAACAATTAAAGTCTAGTATTCTGCAAGAAAGGATTTAAACAACGCAAACAAAACGACCGCGTGGTGCTGCGGTGGTAGGGACGGTAGAGGTGAGGTGAGCTGGGGGGGACGTTGCAGTGTGTGTGTGTGTGTTTACATATATATATTATTGTTTTAGTTAAATGGAGTATTGTTTATTAACCTAATAAGTATTAATTAAGAATTTAACGTTCAGGCATCTTTTCCTTTACAAGGATTAGTTTTTTATGTTTAAAATAATGCTAATGATGTTGGGTAACAAAGGGTATGATATGCTAAAAAACTAATCAAAGTTACCAAAAACAATTTTGATTAGTGAATTGATATTATTAATCATATCTGTTATTATATTCAGAATTATTAAACATATTACAGTGATTTTGCAGAGTTTTTCTTTTTTCGGATAAGATTTAGGTGGGTTATTAGCAGAAACATTAAATATTCTAGATATGATATTGCTATTAGAGAGATTGATTGATCCGTGATTGTTATTTGAAAATATTACATTGTTAAGCAAATTAAGGAAAATAAACATAGTAAACACAAATGAATATTTCCTATTTAGCATTATGACTACTGAAGATTACTGGAATTATATTGGAAGATAAAACCAGTCACACAAAAACAAAGATAATATTAAGTGTACTCAAAATTTCATTAAACACCAGTTTATCCATAGAAGCTAGTTTCAGCTACTAGATGTTGCCAACTCCATAAGCTAGTGTTAGCTAATCTAATGAATTAGACATTTTCCCCGAAACTAGTCTCTATGAATACACTAGTGTCTATTGAGATTTTGAGTACATGTTTTTATGTTTACCTTTTGGTTAAATGTTCTCACAAACAACCCTCTAATGAACTATATAGAAAACAACTTTGAATGTTTTAAGTTATAAATTGAAAATTTTATCTTAAAGAAAATGTCTCACAATATAGTCACCAAAATGGATAATATATTTCAAATATTGCTAGTCGGAATATAAAGATGATGACATATCTACGAATATTACAGAGGTTACGAATATCCTTTGCTACTTACATGGAATATGAATGTATCTCATTTCTCACATTTTACGAATTATGAAACAAAATTCACATTTTATTTTAAAATATTTGTTACTTTAATTTTTTTTTAATGTGTTTTGTAATTATATGAATTTCTAATATATATTTATTGAGAAAATAGGTATATTGTTGTGTAATATTTGTTTAATATATCATACATTTTAAACTATACAATTTATATAAATATATATATATATATATATATATATATATATATATATATATATATATATAATACAAAATGTTATTTATTATCACAGTTATTAGGTTACGTAACATATTTAGGATAGAATAATAATAATAATAAAATAATTACATAATATTAAAAATTTAACTTGTTTGAAATGATTTAAACTTACTATGGCAAAACATTATTTATCGCACTTAGTAATCCCTTCAATCTTAGCTATAAAATAACTAAATAATTAGTCTAAACAATATTTCATAATTCTAATCGAGCAATCGTGGCCGAATTCACCACGTTATGCATTGCTAATTTTGTTGACGTATTCTGTTAATATCTTTGTTCGTTCGGTTTTTAGTTAGTGCTTCCTTTCCCCCTCTTTCTCGCATCGATATTGCCGTCAAACGATATATTTAAAATTATTTTCCTATGACATAAAGGACTCATAATTGTATTTTTATTTTCGTAATACTTACCTGCTTTTGTTTGTTTATATATTGGGATTAAAATTTTAAATAGTAATTAATATTTATAATTTATATATTTTTTTATATTTAACCATTATATATTAAACTACATATAAATTTGATTCATATTATATTGAATATTGTTTCAATATGGACTTTTTATATTTTTCACATTTATAACATTTATATCATGTATAGTAATAATAATGACACAATTTTACTGTCATAGTCTTAAGCTCATGATCAGACATAAACTTTATAAAATGTCTACAAAGATACGACTTAAATAAGGCATTCACTGAAAACAGACAAACTCGGATAAACAAATTTCTTTTTACAACACCACGTAACTCAAAGTCTGTAAAAGTAATGACCGCAATGATTCAAGTCGCTTCAACGCCTTGAGAGAAATGCACATTGTTGTCACATAACGTACTTGTCTCAATTTCGTCATAATAAATATATTGCTGTATATTTCTTTAAAGAAAAAATAAAACTATAAAATCTGAAAAAATAGACGCACACACACACACACACACACACACACACACACACACACATACATATACACACATACCGTATATATCTTTATATATATATATATATATACATACATAAATATATAAGTCAAATTACAAATACAAGAATTATTTATAATTTACAATTCTTGTATTTGTATTTTGACTTATTTCTTAATTAATACACAAGAATACATATTGCGAAATTTATATATATATCACTTTCACTATATGTACTTGAACAAGAATCTTACTTGGTATTTATGCCAGTTAACTTTCAAAGATTGGTAGTATCTCCATCTTCAAGCATCACTGACCGGGCGTTGTAGTAGACTACGAGTTCTGTGGAATTTCCTTTCTCACAAGGTGTGGTGTACAGTTATTGTTCTACATTCGGATACACTGCACTGTGGGAGTCATTTAAGTTTTTGTCTTGGGGTTAATTTTGTCTATTAGGTTGAATAATGTATCGTTTTTTTAAATTTTATTTGTATTTGTTCGTTTATGATATTATTTTTATGTTTATAAATTTCTAGTTGTTCCCAGATTTTCATTTTGAGGCCTTTTTGTTTTTTTTGTACGTTTTCTAATGTGGGGTATGTGTGTTTTTTTTATGACGTTTGTAGCTAAGTTTGAGTTATAAGTTTCAGGTTTGATGTATGCATTGAGGTGTTCTTGATATCTGTCTTTTAATTTCATTTTACTTTGGCCTATGTATATTTTATTACAGTATGGGCATTCGATTTTGTATATTCCATTATTAAGTGTGAGATATATTTTTTCCGGTTGGTTTATTTTATTGATTATGTTTCCTGTGTTTTTGTAAGTTATGTTAATATTATTAATTTTTAGTGTTGTGATTATTCCTTTTATGTTGTACTTTTATGTATGTATTCAATTTATTTAATATTTTAAATCCTAATTTATCTATATTTTTTATGGTATCAATTTTCTTGGGCTATTTGATATATTATTTGTTTTTCTTTGGCTTTTTCTTCATTTTTTAGAGGCATTTTTAGCATTTTGTATAAAAGTGAGTTGTGCATGATACAAATTTCAAATGTATTAGCCACTATTGTAATAGTATCGATTTTACAGTAGTTTTATAAATCGATCATCATGCTATATAAATGTGCTAATATGATGCTAATACGCTAAATGCTATATAAACGCTTATATATATATATATTTAGCTTTGCAACACTGTTTCTTGTATTCACTTATCACTTTCACTAAATGTACTTAAACAAGAATCTTACTTGGTATTTATGCGAGTTAACTTTCAAAGATTGGTAGTATCACCATCTTTGAAAGTTAACTCGCATAAATACCAAGTAAGATTCTTGTTTAAGTACATTTAGTGAAAGTGATAAGTGAATACAAGAAAAGGGTGTAGCAAAGTTTAAAAATAATATATATATAGGCATTTAGTATATTAGCATTATATTAGCACATTTATATAACATGATGATCGATTTATAAAACTACTATAAAATCGATACTATTAGAATAGCGGCTAAATCAAACACAGGTACTAAAATATTTAATACAATGTAATTGATTATTAGGTAAAATATTCACTGTCACGATCTGAGCAACAAATTTGAAACATGTCCATCTTTCAAAACATTTCCTTTACCCTTCTTATTAAAACGTATTACAACCCAAACAAGATATAGCAGACCAACTACGATAAAAGTAACGATTATTAAATTTTAATCTTTCTCGATTAGTCTAAATATATACCCGTTACCAAAAATTGCCATCCATAAAAATTTTATTTTTATTATTTTACTTTGTAACTAAAATACTCGTGTAAAAGTGAAGCAATTGTTTTGCTTCACCTCACAAAATATTACCATTTCTGATAAATTTTTAATCTGTGTGTTGTATAAACAAAATGTCAGTTTACCAAATGTCATTTCTATGAATACTTTTTATGCATAAGCTAATAAAACGTCAGATTTGATGCGGCAATAAATACAAAATTTTAAATGAAAACCTTTAATTTTAATACAACTGTTTGTTGAGAGAAAAAACATTATAGGGAAGTTTATATCCAGTTTTTTGTTGGATTTTAAAGAAAATTAGTAAAGTTTACTGGCTTTATTTATGTCAAACATAATTTAAAACTTTTACGGTAATTCAAAGCCCTAAATTTATCCAGTGAGAATTTTAAAGACAAAAGGTACGAATAACAAGGGTTAAGTAGAAGACATTGTGCAAACACCAACGAAGGGTGAAAACAATGGAATAAGTTCAGGTAGGTATGAGTTACGCTTTGTAAAACTTTGGCGATTTCACAAAATTATTGCACTTAAGTTACATTTATTACACTGGTTAAAACCTTAAATAGTTTCTTTGTTCATGATGTATTTACCATTTTAAAATGTAGTTATAATGAAAGATATTATGCAATAATAATTTCTATCATTAAATAATCTCCGGTCAGATATACATATGACTAATAAGGGAACGAAAATAAAATAACCAGGTTATAAGATTTTTGGTTCCGGTGTATTTCATGAATGTAAAATATTATAAAGTTTATTTTTCTAGGTTTAGCATCACTTAGACAATGATTTAACGACCTAGAGCCCACTGCGACGTTTTGAGTCTATTGTAGGTCACTGTATATCGGGAAAAATTCTCTTGTAAATATGTTATGAGATTTATTGAAAAATAGAGTCAAAGCAATTTCAAACTCCACGATCCATGATATGACGTCATATAACAATTGCTTTTAAATACATTTGATTGAAGTTCAGTGTAAACATAGGGAAAAAATGAATTTTAATATTTCAGGGATTTAAAACAAAAAAACAAAAATAATTGAATTTTATGACTGTATCGTTAAAAAATGGAGATTTTTCTAAACGTCATGATAAACCTTCGCTTACCAGCGTTCACCAAAGTATTATCCTATAAGTACAGTAATAATTGCGTAACTAAATGAATACTATAACAAATACACAAAAACCTCTTAACCACAAACTCTCTTTATTTTACCCTTATGTACATTTCAGTTACAAAGTAACCATCCTCAGAGGGAAAACATACAAAGACTCCCTTTGTATGTTATCTCTCTGAGGATGGTTACTTTGTAACTTAAATGTACATAAGGGTAAAATAAAGTAAGTTTGTGGTTAAGAGGTTTTTGTGTATTTATTATTAAATTCAACCACAGTATATTCCTAATAAATAGTAAATGAATACTTTTAAACTTACGTGGTGACGCGTTTCAAAACAATCTTTTCATTTACAAAAATTACGCTTTATTCAAGAGTTACCATAATTAAAAATTATTCAGTAAATTCAAGATGATTACAACTAATAATCGGTATCACTAGGTAAAATTACTTGCGGTTGAATATCCTATGGGTACGCCTACATTAAAAATTACTTTTAGTCATTTTATTAGGATCAGAATTAAGGGAATTAAATATAATCCGTTTAAAAGAAATTTTTATGAAATAATTTGTAAATAGTCGAAAGTTTAATACTCCTACAACCAAAGTTACAGAAATAACAGCAATTTGACGTGCAGTATGAATCAAGGATTTTTTTAATTACGCTGAAGTGGCTTTACCGGGGCAGGGAAGTCTATCAAACAAATAAAACTTTTGAATTTTTCTCTGATATTAGTATCTTTATATATTGTATTGAATAAGTTTATTTTAATGTTAACACTTAAGTATAAATAATGTAGCTTTACATCCTGATTTTACTTCTTCCCAAACAATGAACCCAATGTATTTTTACGTTAGAGTTAGCAGTATAATATTAAATTAAACTTTTACTTACTACGATGGTTATAAATATATAAATTTATAGTTTATATATATATATGTGTGTGTGTGTGTGTGTGTGTGTGTGTGTGTGTGTGTGTGTGTGTGTGTGTGTGTGTGTGTGTGTGTGTGTGTGTGTGTGTGTGTGTGTGTGTGTGTGTGTGTGTGTGTGTGTGTGTGTGTGTGTGTGTGTGTGTGTGTGTGTGTGTGTGCGTGTGTGTGTGTGTGTGTGTGTGTGCGTGTGTGTGTGTGTATCTATGATGATGATGATGATGATGATGAATAGGTATTATCTATACAAGCACCACTGCGATTTAGGACATACCATTGATTTCCAGTCTTGCGGACAGATTGCTCAAGTGGAAAACTACAGGACTAGAATTATTCGTGAGGCTGTCAAAATAGAGAAGCAAGGGAGTCTTAACAAATGCGATGATACTTTGAATTTGTCCACAGTGTGGAAATGTGTCATCGATAGATTTTATTGGTAAAAAGGTGAACAAAAAGAAAGGAATGTGAGTAATTGTTTATCTCAGGTATGTGTGGATTGACGTCTACGGGTGGATTGACGTCAATAAGAAGAGATTCATTACTCTATATACTGGAGCAGAGTTGTCTGCGCTCTTCACTCGCTCTTCAACTGTTGTTGGGTTCACCTCGTCAATACTAGATGAGATTCTGGCGAAACGGCTGAACTGCAATTTTATGCACTGCAGAGTGAACGGATGTATAGATAATACCTATTCATCATATTTTTCCATCCGTGAAGGAATACGTATCGGCATATATATATCAACACTCTCAATCCAGCTTTCATATGTTAGAGGTTATTACATTTTCAAATGTATTATTTAAATATCTACGCAAACTTTTGTGAGAATCTATTATATTTCTTGTAAATAGCTTTTAAATATTTGAAGTTTAATATCAAAACAGTAATTGAAAATTTTTCAAATAAATTCTAAAATTATAATTAAAAAGTTTTCCTAAATATTAGCTCACTCAGTGTTTTAATTATAAACAAGTATAACTACTGTAACACTTACAGCAAACATTACTAATATGCTGGTATTTGTGACTAGAATTGCCTTCCACGGCATACCTAGAAAAAAATCTGTATACCTATTATATTTCACTATTTTTACGTATTAATTTTAAAATAAATTATGATGAAAAATTAATTAATTAACTTTAATAATCAGTTTCTCACATACAGTAAACCGAAATTGCAAAGTCGTTTAAACCTATAAACGTGATATACGTATAATATTTATAATATATAATATAGTTTTAATAGTTTAAATAGTTCTGATTTGGTATGTATAGGCAATTTTTGTGTGAAATTCTCCTTGGATTCTATTTCTCCTATGTAAGAGAATAAAAGAAATTTCTTAGCTATATTTTAAAAGATGTCCATATACTGTGAAACTGATAGTGTTCTGGGATATATTTACATTCACATAAATAATATCTGGGTAAATATTATTGTTTACAGTGTAAATTGCTTTTCATTTAAAACATTCTGAAAACTTTCCTAGAATACTTTTTTCCGGATTGCGCGAATCAGTTATTTCGGTACAATTTCTAACATTTAGTAAAACAAACATATTTTTGATTATATTACACAAAACTGATGTGTTATTATCAAACATCTGTAGTTACGCTGCGAATATTGCTTTCTATTTTGATACAACTTGACGCAGAATAGCGACTGACTAATTGTCTGGCATGAGCCAAATACTCAGAGATAAATTAGCTTTGTAAACTTTGAAAAGCTTATTCGATTATAGGATAATCTTCGATAATCTACCGAACTGAAAATCAATTGAACAGATTATGGTTGAATAAATTTGAATTAAACCTATTGTTCTTTTCTCAATTTTATTTTTGTAATAATATTGGGTATGGCATGTTATAATCCAATTGATTTCTTTATTACTTAGGGATTAAATAAAATTAATATAAACTGCATGTTTATTTAAGACATTATAAATGATGGGCCATGCAAACTAAAATTAAAAATGATGTCTGAAGTAATTCAATGTTTTAAAAACTAAAGCAATATTTTTTTAATAAATCCTTGGATAAAATAAAAATTCATCGAAATGTAAAAACATTGATGTGAAAGTTTTACATTACTAAAGCAACTATTATGAAGATTCCTACAAATACTACCTTTGGTGCGCCAAGCTTGATATTAAAAGAGAGGATTTGCACATCTAATATATTGAATGTAATGCAAGGAATCCATGGACTGAAAAGAAGAAAGTAATTGATTGCACACTGAGGAAAAATATTTGCATGGTAAAATGCAGTATCTATTTTGTCATTTTATCACAGAAATATATATATTAATTTTATTATTATTTTTTTTTTTAGCGTGAAAGCTACTCATCTGAGTTATTATCAAGAAACGGATTCTGGTAATTGTTTTATTCAGTTAGGGATACTTCTTATAGAACATGAATAGGGCATCTAATGACTCATACTCGTTTTCTATCAATGAGTTCACTGCGATTGCTCGATGAGTCTCAGTAAGTAATTAAAGATTAATTACCGTTTTCAAATATTGTGATAATATGGGCGACCAGCAGCAACATGAACTCCTTGGAAACCAAAATAAACATTAGGTGGAGTCAAAAGATGGTGCTCCGAAAACGATATGATTATTAACGACAACAAAACCACGGCACAGTTATTCACGCTATCAACTAAAACTTACGGTCCACACGTAGTAATAGGTACTACTGACCTGCCAATAACGCGATCAACCAGGTACTTGGATATCGCTCTGGACAGCAAACTCCAGTGGTCGGGACATATAGAGGGTGCTGCAACAAAAGCTGCAAAAATGCTGAATATGATGAAGAAACTGACTGGAACGAATTGGGGTGCTACTCAGGACGTTCTGATTACTACATACAAGTCTTACATCCGCTCAATCCTTGAATACGGCTCAGAAGCTTACAACACGGCTTCTGATAATCGAAAGAAAGACCTGAATACAGTCCAAAACAATGCATTGAGACTGATATGTGGTGCTGCGAAGTCTACCCCAATTGCAGCGTTAGAGATTCAAACAGATATTGAGCCCCTTAACGCTCGCAGGGACAAGGCTGCTATCAAATTCTTCGAAAGAGCCTTAAGAACCAACGATTACTTCTGGAAGAAATACAGATGCGCAAACCAAAGGCTTAAAACCCAAGTCACACCACTGGCAAAAGCCGCAGAAATAAGAAGAAGACATGGATTGGAAGAATCAGAGCGACAACCTTTCAAGAAAACGAAATATATAAAGAAAAGGACCGAAATACCATCGTGCACATCAATACCTGGTGTAAGCCTGAGAAAAGCCGACATCCAAATCTGCGAACTCAAAGTACTAACAGAAGCTATGATCAACGAGAGGTATCCGGCCGACGAATGGCTGCATGTATACACAGACGGATCGGCAATGCATGACGCATGCGGAGCCGGATATTTCTCCTCAATTGGGCAAAATTCAATAGCAGTGGGGAAAAACGGAACCAACTTCGAAGGAGAAGTGACCGCCATCGGCGAAGCAGCCAGAGAGATTCTTCTGTCGGGAAGGAAATAAACAACTGCCATAAAACACTCCGCATGTTGCAGAAAACAACACAGATCGCAGTTAAATGGGTGCCGGGGCACTGTGACATCGGAGGAAACGAAAAGGCAGATAGTTTGGCCAAGCATGGCTGCTCCATGGCGCAGCCGATCCTCCTCCTCTCATAACGCAGTGTCTGTCGGAGTATAAACAGCACTATCAGCGACTCCGTGAAACGGGACAGGAAACAAGCTGCTACAGGAAAGCAATAGGAAAAGATCATCCAATCAAGCATACCACTGGATCTTCCGAGAGGCGTATCCGTGGCTTTATTTAGGACGACCACTGGGCATGACTACCTACAGAGACACCAATCTGCCCACTCTGCTCCGACAACGAAGGGACGGCAGAGCATCTTACCACTTGTGACGGCCTGAAAGATATCTTTCACGAGGAGTCCAGGGAAGGACTCGCTACATTGTACTGGGAGGCACGGCGTCGGATGGCTGAGAGGCCAAGGACGGGCGTTGGCTGAAGTAAGAAGAAGTAAGTAAGTTTTCAAATATTATAAATGTGTGTGTAACACCTACAGTAGGAAGACTGTTAACACTGAAGGTAACGGACTGTTTTTTTAACATTTTTTTCCTTGCAGTAAAACAAACCCAAGGTCTATTGGTACTCCGTCATAAATCACCTTGTGCAATTACCTGGGTTAACTATCAACATTTGAGATTTGCAAAAGTGATACTCGCATAAATGTCATGTTAGTAATGTTTATAATGCTTTTATTTTCTATTTGGTTTTATTTCTGTCCTGTTTTACCATACCTCCCTCTTCCCAAACATAAATATTTCTGGTACTCATTCTCCCTCCCCAATCTTAATGACACCCTCCTTCCTTTTCAGAAAAAGACTCATTTAATAAAATTAGTAATACAGCTACAATTTGTATAGTTTAATATTACTGTTTGCAGCGATATTTTGTGACAATATGATACTTTATTCTTATCCTAACACCTCATCAGATATAAGAGTTTGGAAAAAAATTACAATTTTCTGTTTATGAATTAAAATAATTTCATTCTCTCTTAATATGCTATAAAGCTTTCCATATACCAGATGGGAATTAACTAATTGTTTTGTAAGGAAATATAAATAACACTACGCTACATGTATAAGAATATACTGAATATATATATATACTCTAGAGATATGTATATATATATATATATATATATATATATATATATATATGTGTGTGTGTGTGTGTGTGTGTGTGTGTGTGTGTGTGTGTGTGTGTGTGTGTGTGTGTGTGTGTGTGTGTGTGTGTTTATATGTTATTGATATATTACGTTATCCATTGTTTTTCCGTTGCACTAACTTTATGAAGTTAATATATTACTATTGTAAGTAATTTTATCCACCATTAAGTGCAATGATTTTACCTTGAGTGATAAAAGGTAAAACCATTGCACTTAATGGTGGATAAAATTACTTACAATAGGGATATATTAACTTCATATATATATATATATATATATATATATATATATATATATATATATATATATATATATACAACAGAGAAACATTTAGTTTCTTCTTTAGTTGTGTTCTTTAGTTGAAAATAATTAAAACTTTCCTAGTTTTACAAGTCTGCATACACTTGCTAACGAGCAACGGGTAGCAAAAGATTTCGCCTGGATTTCAGTTTCTATCTCACGATGGAATCATACTAAAATTTGTGGCGCAGTAATGGAGGAGAAAATGAAGAGGATTTTATGTGAAATGAACTGCCATAATCAACAGTACCCCAGCTTGAATAGTTATGTTAAATATTCTGATGAAATACGAAAACCACGCTCACGGAAAACATGTTTCGGAAAATACATTAACTTTTTAACTTATTAAGAAATACTTTTATATAGTGACCAAAACTTGTAGATAATTTTATTCTGAAGAGAATGTCAAATATAATCCAATAGACCAATATATATTTAAATTGGTTAATCTAAAATGAAAAATACACCTCGCTTTGTTTTCGGTTAAACTAATGAAATTCGCAACTCGCCTTATAATTGAGCCTGGGCTACGTTATAAGTGCCGAACCACTTGATGTTCTTTATGAAAACAATTATATGGTTGGAATTTAGGAGAAAATTAACTTCACATTATTTACAAATTACACGTATTTCTTAATAACGTAGAGACGGTAATGTAAATCAAACCTACATCTAACATAATTATAGTAAAGAGGTTTGCATATCCCTTCAGATAAATTATACAGCATTGTAGCTTCAGGTCTTTGACCGGTCTGTCTTATGCTTTCTGCCAGTTCATTGTATATGAAATCCAAATTTTCCACGTGAAATACGACATAAACATTCTGTACGATTCATTTTATAACGAAGAAAATAATATCCAGGAAACTTTTTTTCAAATTTAACTCGTTAACGGAAACTTTCCAGACGTATATTTATTTCAACGTATGTGTGTATGTGTGTGTGTGTGTGTGTGTGTGTGTGTGTGTGTGTGTGTGTGTGTGTGTGTGTGTGTGTGTGTGTGTGTGTGTGTATGTGTGTGTGTGTGTGCGTGTATGTATGTGTGTGTGTGTGCGTGTGTGTGTGTGTGTGTGTGTGTGTGTGTGTGCGTTTGTGCGTATATGTATGTACGAGTGTGTGTGTGTGTGTTTCAATGCATCTGTATATGTGCGAAAGATAAATTTATTTTCAATAGTGATAGTAAAAAGTTTATATTTTATATGTGAATCAAAATTAGTATATTCATGTTTATTTGCGCACTCGAGATAACTAATGCGTGGGAAATAAGCCGGTTCAACCACGAGTCAAAGCATCAATCTTTTGATTTGGTCTTTTCACTCGTATTAAACCGGTTCTCATGTATTCATAGTTAGTATAAAATCTCAAAATATTTATTTAGGTAAACAAATTAAGCAATTATTTTATTTTGTGCTATGCTATTTACATCAGGCTTCTATAGAATTCAATAGTTTCAAACTGTGTTATCTTTAATCAATCACCCTAAAGCTGCCATTGAATTCTACGGTAGTAGACCATAAAGTGGAAAACTACAATGGTATATATTGTTCCCATTCAGAGCGTCTAATTAATTAACGGCGACAAAGACTGCTTTTGTGGTTCCACTGTAATGGGGGAATTCGAGTATCCCAGATATAATCAATAAGAAAATCATTAATTATTTCTTTATTTTTGTCTTTAGTTAAATATTGAATTCGAAATACTTTATTTCAATTGAGCATCATTATTATTATTATTATTACTATTATTAATGCTTTTCGTAGTAATATTTGCAGCTAAATGTATTTAAATAAACATAATTTTAATATGTTTGTGAATATACGTGTAAATCTATCTCCAAATACAACTAAAAGCTATTATTACAATACAACATTTCAAAATTTAATCCATAAACTGAATTTATCAGATCAATAACTAAACATATAAAAATGTAAATAAATTGTTGCCTAAAATAATAAATTTCATTTATTAAGGCTCTTCAAAACATAATTGTACATCTTATCTCTAGGTATTTTTATATAAAATATGTAGAACAATTTAACACATTTCTATCGAATAAACTTTGTCATTATATACTATAGTATGTGAGTGTGTGTGTGTGTGTGTTTGAAGCGTAGTAAAGGAAAATATATTTTGCATATATTATACATTTAGAATTATATCTTTTAAAAATATTTTATCTCAAAAACAACTTATAAAGTTTTTGAGTATTTTTTCAACATAGGTATTTAAAATACTTACAAATTATTGGTAATGTAATTGAACACTAAAATCATTTTAAACATTATCTAAATAATTTAAAAATGAACAAACAAAAGATATTTGCGGGTACAAATTAAATCAATGAGAAAGTGTTAAAAAGAACACTTACGTTTAAGGACGCAATAAATCTGTCAGTTCAAATAGAATGTCTTCTTCCTGAAATGTTACAAGGATTGAAACACACGGAACGTTACTCTAAGGGGCGTGAGGCTATTTAATGTATCGTTCTCTTACTCAACGCTACTCATGTATCTAATAACAATTATTTATATATATATATGATGTTAATAAATATTTAGTTCTATTTGGATCATTTAATTTTTAATTTCTTTAATTGTTTTTAGAAAGTGTTGCAAAACTTTTAGTTTTTCTTAAGGTCGTTGAAAATTTGTGTTTTAATAATGTGGCTCTATCTCAATTTCCAAGGACTCAGGACTGTATTACGTACATTAAAAAGAGAGCATCTAATCACAAGCTATAGAGAAAATACAATAATATTTTTGGAATTTCCAACTTTCTTATATAAAATGAACAAATGAAGTCTAAAGATTAATAACACTGCACCAACCTAGATACGAAAGGAGAGTACTAAAATATGTAGACAATAAATCAGATAACAGAAATATATAACACTAACACACACACACACCTAAACTTAAAAAACACAGTATGTAAATGTATATACGGTTTACGGTTGTCAATGTTTGACTGAATTCTACAACAACTAGGAAGACTTTTAGTGATTAATCTTACTAGTGAATTAGATTGACAGAGAGGGAGAGAGAGATAAAGAATAACAGAGAGACAAAGACAGATTGAAAGAGAAAGTGAGATGGAAAAGAAGAGAGAGAAAAAGGAATGGAGAGGGAGAGACTAAATCTAGAGGACCACTGGTTATTGAATAACCCAGAAGCTTTTCTACGATTTATATTCAAATGTATAAAGTAACGATTTTCGATCCGCAAATCTTTTATTATCAATCAATTTTATGGATTGTAAATCATATGACGATATTTATTAAATTCTTTCTATTATCTAACACTCTCCTGATATATATCTTGTACAAATTTTCAATCGTTGATAAAATACGTTTCTATTCATCCAATCAACTTCAAAGATATTTTTTTAACCTGTAGGGGATGACGATATTGTTACAGTGTTATCAAATATCTATTCAGTAAATAAATTAAAAAAATTTGATGGTCTAGCGTGGTTCGAACTGTCTTCAAAGTCTAGCGCGCTATGGCACTACGCCAACTTTTCAATAGCTGGAAATCAATTTCACAAAGACGTATATGAATTTTTTCTCCTACCTGGTTCTGGTCAAAACCATTGTACAACCTTAACCTGTTACCATGGTCACCATAAAATACCACAAATAGTGCTAAAGGGTTAAAAATGAATGTAAAGAATAAAATTAACAAACAATGCAAAAAGAAACTACGACACAGCGCAAATGACGATTATAAAAAGACAAACAAAAGCTCCAGGAGAGGTTTGAAAATGAAAAGGAAAAAGCTAAGCACCTACGCATATAATAAAGAAATAAAAGTTTACAGGATTCGTCTCAAGTGCAGCGCGAAACTCGAATATTAGCTGATCGTCAAAAACGTGCACTAATATTAAAACAAGCTCAAGAACAACGCGAATTACGATTACTAAATTTCCGACGTAGACAAGCATTAATAATAGAACGTGAAACGCAAGAGAAGCGCAAAACACGATTACAAGATCTTCCTCGTAAAAACGCACTACAAATAGATCAAGAAACTAAAGAACAACGCCAAGCTCGTCAAGAATAGGAACGTATTCAGCATTCACAAGCCCTGAGAAGAGTAAATGCACAAATTGCTACATTCGAAAAAGCCATTAACACATTCTGCGACAGAACTTGCGCAATCTGTACGAAACGATATGTTCCCAATCAAGTTGCAAAATACTATTTGACAGATACGAAGACGAATAACAATTGATGTCAATACAGGTTTTTGAAATACTTGCTCATTAGTTCAATTTTAAAAAAAACTGATGTATCGGTTGATTCGAACTGAATAACTACTAGTTTGAAATCCTTGGCACTGAGGCAACTTTTTTTAAAGATGATTATGTAATTATAAAAGAAAGGTTTATTGCAATAACGAAGCATTACAAGAGATCGACAGAATGAGAAATAAAGACGACTACCAGCTCCATAAATTAGAAACGTAAAAAAAAGTGAATAAATTGTAACAAACTAAAATAATTGCCCAGTGCCTTCTACTGTATACAGACGTAAATGGAAAATTTCTGAAAAGGAAATTCGTTTTCTATTTTGCCACTTAATATTGTAATTCTGACAAATGTAGTCTATATTCATATTTATATTAATTTGAATTATGAAACAAAACAAAACTAAAATTATATTTTTCTTTGTTGGATTTTTAAGGAATTTACTTGAGGAAATGTTTTTTTAATTACTTATTTTGAATCAAATGTCATGAAGTGAAAGATTTAATTGTTATGGCGTCATGAATCACCTAAAGTTGAAACAAACCATCTTGATGAGTTTTGGTTGGAATGATTTATAATACAATTTCATAGGAAAGCAATGTAGAAATAAAATTGCAGATTCGGAAAATCACAAAATTATATACAACTTCATAAATATAATTGTGGAGAAAAAAAATTTTTGAAAAACAGTATTATTTACACTTACGCTAAAATCAAAGTTCCTATATCACTATGTAAAGTTAAATATTCTAAGCACGCCGGAAAATTACCTTGGTTACTAAATTTAGACAAAGATATCGAAGACTCTCTAACTGAATTCACGAATTCAGTATCTGCGGAACTAATAAATTACGACTGAATAATGGATAAATCTAATAGAGCATTTTAGGAATTAGTATCAACATTTAAAGTTAGCACTTGTAAAAAAACGATAAATCACGTTTTGAAGATTATCTATGGTCGGTAATACTTAATCTAAAAACCATTCGAAAATATTGTAATGGATACAAAACAGAAAATATTAGGAAATAGAGATGTTTGGTAAACGAGTTCATTTAGTGAAGGTATGAAGGCGTGGATAGTGCGTTACATTTACTCATAAGTTGTTCGTAAAGTGTATATCATTAATAAGATTACAGTGATTTCTTATAACGTTGAAGATAGTACAAGTAAATACGTTTTAGTTTCATCACTGAATACAGTTTTTGTTCTAAAAAGGTTTCACAAATCTTTTCATATTATGTCAAAAACAGTTTTTTTTTTATTTTCATTAAAGTGCTGTAACATAAATGTGTTGTAACATTGCTTGTAAAGTTTTTATCGCATAAAATTTATTTCACTTCAACAACAACAACAGAATCGTTCAGACTAAAAGTTTCACTATTAAAAAGTTTATAATTTGATGCCCCGCAAATGAATATATGAATAATAACTGCATTTATATACAATAAAAAAATACTATATTATGATCCGTTGATAATAATCCTTACCTTTTGAACTGAATTTTGAAAGAAACATTATTGCGTGTAATAAAAACGTATAGGACTGGGAGGAAACATCACCTACCTTTGTAAGAATATGTTTTTTCATCTAACGTGAAGGCCTTTGAAAGAAGCAGGACATGCTGCCAAATATGCCTATTCAAATGCAAATATGTGGGAGGTGTTATTCCTTTCACTATTCTCAAAGTTTGATGTATAAAATATCCTGGAACCTATCTCGATAATGTATAATCAAACAATGAATGAATAAGATAGTATATATTATTTTATTTTTTATCTTCCTCTTTATTATTTTTTCTATCTTTTAATATTATTTTTTGATACTGTGTATTTTGCTGTTAATGCCATTTTACGCTCAAACATAATCTACCAATTTAGTACTACTTTTACTTGACGTTTTTCACAGTCCGATTGTCTCGTTTTGTTGTGTTATCTCCTCATCTCTCGGGAATTTCTTTTGTCATTATTTCAATTTATGTCACTTTTTTTCACTATCGCCTTGTTCAGCACTAACCACACTTAATCTTTCAGTAATTTCATTCCCAGCTAACATCAGCTGTTATATGTTATTGACATTCTATTCGATTGCTTTCTCTAAATATTAAACTCTTTTGCTGTTGGCTGTTTTGCGGGCTAACTGGTGCAAGAAAGAAGCCGCCAACAGCCAAGACTTGTGTTTCAGTTAGAACTCCACTCAATATCGGTTAAATACTAGTGTTAATAAGGACGTCCTAGTGATAAATAATTAGGTTTTACTTTATCTAAGTGAGATTGGTTACGTGATTTCATCCTCATATTTATTTTCAAAAAACAACTTACGATACATTTTTCTACTGATTTGGATAAAATATTTCCTCTCTCGGGCCACATTTGGTCCTTTGGGCTACGGAATACCATTAGTTCTTGAACATGATCAACTAGGTTCTCAAACAGCAGCACAACGTATTTATGATTCGGTCCTATGAACAATAATAAACGATTTATCATAATTCTTTATTCCTTCTGGCCGATTATACATTTTGATTTACATGTATCGTGATATATCCTGCGAGAGGGTCATCATCCTGCGAGCCCATCGTACGCTACATTTGTTTAAAGGTTCTAAAATCTAGCAATGCATTATCAAATATGTTATCAAAAAACCTAAAGTTTTATCATACAAATTTACTGTAGAAAAAATATATTTTTTAATTAGTATTTTACTGAATTTTAACTTGTTATAAATTGAAAACAAGGCCTGAATTCTACATCAACAATTGTTATATCAAAAATTTATTTTTATTGAAATTATAGAGAACATATCCCAATTAAATATAATCTCACTTACACTTTTACTGTATTAACTTGGACAAAAACCACTATTTACTGATTTATTCAGCAAACGCGTTTCGCACGTCAGCGAGTAATGCACTATGTCAGCGCATTATTCAATGGTATAAGTCACTGTTAAGACTGATGTTCAGGGGTGTTGTGTCGATGGGTGTCTGTGGTGTATTTCTGTTCTATGGTGTGTTATTATTCATAGAGTAGTTGTTAATTATGTTCTCAAATATAGTATTTGATTGTATGTTTTGTCATTTAAAATGTGTTGTAAATAGTATTTATGGTGTTTGTATATCTCGCAGTTTTCTACTGTGTTAACTTTGTTGCATTTTGTATGTAGTGTAGGATTTTTAGATTGGTGTTTATGTTAGTCTGTGAGTGTTAGTCTGTAATCTTACTAGTTTTTAATGGTAATTTCAAGACATTTCCAGCATTGAAATATAAATAACATTGATTCCTTATAAAACAAAGGTTTAAATTTGTATCACAAACAAAGCTTTTATTTTATAAAGACGTAGTTACGATGAGGACGACTTTCTTTATAAGGACGTCTTATTTCAAAGAAATATAAAACTAATGAAATATGACTCGAGATATTTATAGAAACTCGTAATGCATTACTTTGCATAAAGACATCTCTGTTAACTAAAACTCGTTGTGATGATCAGTTTTAAAATACAATAAAGCAGGATATTGTACTCAAATTTCTATTCAAAGATGCTATTTATGTAGAGAAATTCCTTTAATTATTTAATCTAAAAACCAATAGTTGAATTTATATGAGTATTCTTGCTTGGTTGAATTTTTAATATAATTTATTTACGAAATACGCAATCTAAATAATCAATAGAAAATATAAACTGCTGCCTATATCTCGTTAAAATACTAAGCGTTTAATGCAAATAAATAATTTATTTACTATATTCTCAATAGATTTTAAAATATTTCAAAATTGTTTAAGTAAATACATTACTTTATATATCTTGAATATTTTATGAGTTAATAATATTAGAACTCACAGGGGAATTATTTTTTTTCCTAGAGATAAAACAAATAGCTGAAGCTTCATAGTACAATTATTTCTTTGGAATACATATATATATATATATATATATATATATATATATATATATATATATATATATAAACTGGTGTCATAAGAAAATAAATTAGTCAGCTACGCCTTGTAAACGAGTTCTACCTCTTGGCTAGAAGCAGGAAAAGGCAAAGCCTCGTGGGAGATAATTATATTTTCCCCTTGATTTTCTAACCAGGTTTTCTCTACAGCAATAAACTGCAAGATATATTATAGTAATAGAAAATGTACAGCTACTTTTATTTCTGTAATATTCAATTATTATTCAGTTTAAAAATTACATTTTAAGTTTTTACATACTTTTATAATTAAATTTGTATTTTCTATAAACTTATATTACGTCATCGTTATAAAATAATCTAAAATAATGACTTGTATTTACCTTTTCACTTATATCAATATCATTAAAATTATTTCACTTGTCCTCTCTCTCTCTCTCTCTCTCTCTCTCTATATATATATATATATATATATATATATATATATATATATATATATATATATATATATATATATATACATATAATATATATATATATATATATATATATATATATATATATATATATATACATATATAATATATATATATATATATATATATATATATATATACATATATATATATATATATATATATATATATATATATATATATATATACATATATAATATATATATATATATATATACATATATATATATATATACATATATATATATATATATATAAATAATTATTTATTTATTTATATAAAAGCCATACATATATATATATTATATTAAAACAAGGCGTTTGTAACTGATTGTAAATCTAATTCATACTAATTTGAAAATACAAACATTTTTATAAATTCAACTATCGAACGAAATTTAACATCAAAATAAAACATTAAAATAAAACAAGTACAAACAAATACAAATATTAACATTTTGATCGAGTATGTTTTTCGAGTTCATTTCAACTTCAAATTTTGAAATTAGCTAAAACGTTTTCAAGACACTGGAAAATAATTTAAAACCACAAAGTATAATATATATATTCGCTAGTCATTGTACTAATAATAATCACTTATTTCCTAATATAGATAATATGATACTTATAAAAGAAATTAACAAAGGCCTGAGAATGAATATTTATGAAGCTTTAGAAATACATAAATATAATACTAATAATGAGTTGATAAATGAACAAATATAAGTAAAATCTAAATTTGATAATATATTCAGTGTTTGTAATGTTAGGGCAGCAAAATAAAAAAAATAAAAAAATTTAAAAAAAAACTTTTTTCAACAACATTGCAATTGATTTGGCATAACTATTTATTTGATCTAATTTGCTAATATGTTAATTTTAATTATTTAATACTCCTGATGATTTTGGTACTGTTAGCCAACGAAAAGCTTTGAATTCTATAATTCAATTATAATTCTTGTATTTGTATTTTGACTTATGTTCTTTATATATATACGTATATATACATATGTATTTATTTATTTATTTATTGGTATTTACATTAAACAATTTTCTTGTATACATTTTGAACCAACACTATGTTTTCTATGTATTCTATGTAATCCTCTTTCTAACAAACCAAAAAATCCAGACTCCAAACGATTACAACAGACGGAATCTAGCAAAAAAATAACACCTTAAATGATGAGCGTTCGCGATGATTTTCAGAATAATATACAAACAAATTTGGATTATGTTTTATTTTTAAACAAAAAATTATCATCTGTTACGCTTAGGGAAAGATATATAAAATAATGTTTTTAATATCTAAGTTAAACGATTTCTAATCATGACGAAATTGACAATATTGTACAAGGGGAAACACTTTGAAAGAATGTTCAATTTATATTGTATAAATGCCATACAATATAATGTTTTTAATATCTAAGTTAAACGATTTCTAATCATGACGAAATTGACAATATTGTACAAGGGGAAACACTTTGAAAGAATGTTCAATTTATATTGTATAAATGCCATACAATATAATGTTTTTAATATCTAAGTTAAACGATTTCTAATCATGACGAAATTGACAATATTGTACAAGGGGAAACACTTTGAAAGAATGTTCACTTTATATTGTATAAATGCCATACAATATAATGTTTTTAATATCTAAGTTAAACAATTTCTAATCATGACGAAATTGACAATATTGTACAAGGGGAAACACTTTGAAAGAATGTTCACTTTATATTGTATAAATGCCATACAATATAATGTTTTTAATATCTAAGTTAAACGATTTCTAATCATGACGAAATTGACAATATTGTACAAGGGGAAACACTTTGAAAGAATGTTCACTTTATATTGTATAAATGCCATACAATAAATGGATTTGGAACTACGTCACATCTGCACCTATTAGTAAAGCAAAGTATCGGAAAGAAAAGCTTTAACAACAATGAGATACGATATTCACAAGAACGGAACACTATTGTTCCGATGAACTTAGAATTCTTATAAAACCTATCTTGAAACCTATATAAGCTATTAAGTATAACATCATAACAAAACAGTGCTGTTTTGAGCATTTTCAGAGAAATTAAGAAGATTGAATTCATAACCTTAATCGGAATAATTATACGTAAACATCGTCAAATCTAAATAAAGTTTCTTCAAATACCGGGTAAAACAAGATTACAAATATAATACGCGTGGGTTTACTTTGCTTATTTCTATTCATAACTTTGAACAGTTTTGCTCAAATCTCTACTTTGGACCTTTCCAATATTTTACTCTCTTGAAATACTAATTTTTCAGAAATAAATGGTTTAATTTTTGGGCACGTCGCCTTAATGAGAAGCGTATATTATACAAATTTATTCTACTGTACAGAATGCAAATGATTAACTTCATATCTTTTTATATATTCTTGAAAATGAATATGTATTACATTTCCGTCCTTGAAAGCCAGATTAAAACGACAGAACTAACGTTCGAATCACGACTAACGCAATTTTTCTACATTTTTAGAATGTTCGTCCTGTTTTTGTTCAAACTGTCTTTAATACGCGTTATAAATAACACACAAACACCAGAAAGACGCACACACATACTTGCACACTCACAAAAGTAATAAATCGTACTTTCATCAGTAAATAATAACTTAAAAAACTTGATAATTTATACACTTTTTCAATAAACCCGTGAATTATGAAATACGAATATGTAAATAGTTCATAGGAAGAACTTTTCCAGTTAAGTGAGTTCAAAGTTGTTGGAGTAAAGCTACAAAGATTTATTATGAAAATTCAAATATGTCAATGAATAGTGAATATATTATATATTAATTTACAGGTAATAATATAAAACTAATTACAAATTATTATTATTTCATCTAATTAAAGTTTTTTAACGTTTGATGCTACTCATACATAACACAGCATTGCTTCTACTCAGCGCCTTTTCCCCAGTTTTCTTTCATTGCAGAACAATTAATATTATCTGTCCTCATATAAACTGTTATGAATCTACGACAATCATGAATTTCGTTTTTATAGAAGTTATTAAATCAAATTGTTCTAAACTGTTCATTTCTATTACTTTACTTTCTTTTAGATTCTTTTTCACCGGTATCATCCCTAGAACCGATCAGTAGTAATCCACAGCACCTCTAAAAACTCACATTGTTTAAAATTAGAAAATGTCGTTCAATCTTTGCCCTATCCATATTCGTAGGAATATTGTATCTTTAAGATATCATTAGGCTATTAGTCATGTTTTGTTCAAATAAAGGCGCCGAACATAGATTTAGAGGTTTGCCTTAGAAAATTATCCGAAGATAATTTGCATAGTCCGTGTGCAATAGCTTATATGACACTAATCAGACAATCAAGTAATCGACTTTTTATTCAGTATTATTCATTTAATTATTAATTACAAAATTGTAAATTTATTATTTTGTTACTAATTTAATTTATTAGTTATTCAATAAGTTCTGCGTTTACTTATTTATCATTAAAAAAACTGATTTATTAATTAGTTATTATCTATATAATTGTCTATATTTTAATCCAAAAAAAATACGAAAACCGTCTGTTATTCTACGTAAAATTATTTTAAAACTAAATAATATATAGAAAAAAACGATTCTACTAAATTAATAGTTAAGGTAAACAATCAACTAAACGAGCAAAAATAGCCGAGAACGGCAAAATATAATTTATATATATACTATATGCGTATGCTGATACGTATTCCTTCACGGATGGAAAAATATGATGAATTGTTACTATCTGGAGTACATCCGTTCATTCTGCAGTCCATAAATTCGCAGTTCCAACTCTATATATATATATATACTCTGCTCTATATATATATATATATATATATATAGAGAGAGAGAGAGAGAGAGAGAGAGAGAGAGAGAGAGAGAAAGAGAGAGTACTTATTTTATTTATCATCTGTTAAAAGGACACATACTTAATATATTTCGTATAATCTTTACCAAAAATCATTCATTAGGCAAACGCCAATATATTTTATTAAAAAGCTTGTGATAGTATACAGAAGGGTGCTACATGAAATATTGTTAATAAATTATAATAAAAACTATTAACAGCTTTTATAGAATAGTTTTAAATTGGAAAACATTTTTTATTAAATTTACCCCTTAAATTATGATTTACATTAATATAATTTTATCAAAATTTAGTATTTATTAGGGGCTAATAGTTAGATACCCCCAACTTTGAAATAATAGTGATCATTATAAGATTATATCTTTAAATATTCAGTTTTTTAAAAAAATTATAAATATTAGTTAAACTAAGGTAGGTTACACTGCAGTAACTTTACAAGTAAGAAAGGGTGTGATTCAACGATAGTAAATAAATCCTTACACCGACCGTACTGTAGCGTTTGTGTAACACTTAAGAGAAACCTCTATAATATGGTGCCCGTTGTGAAACTGAATTTGCACGGAAAGAAACTCTTAGCTAAATAAACAAAACCCTTCCGTGTAGAATACTAATTGTATTTTACAACTACATATTCCGTCATAAAAAGCAGCATTTAAACAAAATTCCGCAAAATATTATACATAACCTTATATATATTTTGCCTATCGTATGACTTTCATCGACCATCGTTGTTATAGGTAAAACAGTGCGGAAAGCTTTGTCGTTTTATTTGAACAACTGTTTAATATGAATTTACTAGACCTATGCATAATAAAAATGGAATATGACTTTTTAAACGTAATTTATAGGTTATCAATTACCAACCTATGATCATTTTTACAGACTCCCATTTAGGAGACAACGACATAGGCTGTTGATTTATAGTTAATAATTTCATTATAGTATATGGAATACAGCAAGTGAATAATGTTACTTGATATTTACTGTAAAGAAATATTTACAATCACAAGAAAAAAATAATATTTGTCTATGCACTTTGGTTGATCACGGATACATTAATTTATCATACAAACTCTAATCTTCCTATTTTAATGCATTTTATAATTCACTTTTAAACATCTGCAATCAGATTTCATTTGTTAAGGCGTGAATAGGGCTAGGTAAGTGTGATTAGATTAAATTGAATAAGTAAAACCACTTAGAAATGAAGATTATATCTGAAACCTGATTCCAAGTCACGCTTGGCAAGCTTTTATTGAGATTCGAATCAATTTGCATTCCTTAATTACAGTACACAATCTCTGATTTCTAATTTAATCTAATCCTTGTAGGTTCTTTACTTAGCACTCTCATATTTAACATTATTTTTATAATTTTACTCACGATGTGTGTCAAGTGTTCATCTTTTATCTGTTTTGGTTTTAATATAAATTTAATGTAATTTAAATATTTTTAAATACTAATAAAAGAGAAACCCTATCTTCCTTCTGGATGTAATTGCTACCTTTAGGGTTTCAATACAAACTTAAATTGATATATTTAAAATTTAAAATAACAAAATTTATATTCAGTAAGGCTAATGGAATGGTAATAAAATTTCTGCACTGAGGGTAATATGTCTTTGGTGGAAATCCAAAGACCTGTATGTAATAATGTGCTTTGTAATATTGTACCTTTTACCCTTTTATTTACTAAAAACTATCAAGCTTAGTTCATTAAAAACTATAAACCCAAATGGGCATATTATACCTTGGGGTTATAATCCTACTTTATAATTTAAAGAAATAAAATAATATCTATTGCTGCAAAGTACAAAAAATCTAATTGTACATTTATTTCAATTTCAAATACTGTATTATATTAATATATTATAAACCCTGATTTTAAAATAAAAATAGAAAAAAATTCAATTCATTTCAATTAAGGTTTTTTATTTTAAAATTGTTCAATGTAATATTTTATTTGTATTTCTAATGTAAAAGCTATTGGAACGAGAACAAGAAATGTTATTTAATGGGACAGACGTCTGGCGCCTTCAGTCAACATGGGGCTCAACTAAAAAAACTTCTTTGGAAGTCTTGTTGTTAATTTGGATGACAACAGTTTGTAGTAGTTTTGCTTCAGTTAAAGTGTAATTTCAGTAGAAAGATATTTAGATAAGTGCTTAATGTCTTTATGTTGCTCTGTAATTTTATTTATATAATGTTAATTTTATTAAAGTATAGTTGCTACCGATCTAATAATGAAACAGTTTATATTGCAACAACTTACATAAAGTGTTTTTCATTGCAATATGGTAAATTAATAAGTTCTAAATTATTTTAAATACTTATAACAATTTCAAAAATATAATGTAATATTTCCTAATTTACTGCACTAATTACTACAAGAAAAACTTTTTTTTAATGTACCTTTTTTTTCTTGTATTTTAACCATGCAAT
>JBAIZL010000002.1:6668293-6718293 GCA_036971475.1 Prosapia bicincta
AACATAAAGTGGCGTCCATTACAAGTTAAAAAAAGGTATTTCAACTTGAGTGGATGAATATAATGTATTTTATTTACGATTGAAAATTTGTACAATATATATATATATATATATATATATATATATATATATATATATATATATATATATATATATAAATATATATATATAAGGAGTGTGTGAACTAATAGAAAAAACTGATATCAGATGAAACGTACATCTGATAAAAAAAAACATTATTTTTTTCATGTTATTCAAAATATGCCAACTGTACATATTAGAATCAGAAATAGACAAACATAGAGGTAGGTGCATTAAACTGTCGTTATATCTGTTGCTTCAGCCCAAAATGAATGAAAAAATTTGTTGACTGTAAATAGAATTTAAACAGCTTTATTTTAACCGAAGATGTTGAATACAATTGTTTTATAATTAAAACAATAAATAATTATATATTGACAAACTAATGATTTACTAATGATTTACTAATGATGACAAGATGTGAAAGTAAATGAAAAATATTCTTCTTGTGAGCAGGAAATGTTTTAAGGTCCATCAAAGGAGCAAGAAGGAGAGAGTACACAAGCATATAGCGAGCAGAAAATGTTTTAAGGTCCATCAAAGGAGCAAGAAGGAGACAGTACACAAGCATATAGCGAGCAGAAAATGTTTTAAGGTCCATCAAAGGAACAAGAAGGAGAGAGTACACAAGCATATAGCGAGCAGAAAATGTTTTAAGGTCCATCAAAGCAGCAAGAAGGAGACAGTACACAAGCATGTAGCGAGCAGAAAATGTTTTAAGGTGCATCAAAGTAGCAAGAAGGAGGCAGTACACAAGCATGTAGCGAGCAGGAAATGTTTTAAAGTCCATCAAAGGAGCAAGAAGGAGACAGTACACAAGCATATAGCGAGCAGGAAATGTTTTAAGGTCCATCAAAGGAGCAAGAAGGAGACAGTACACAAGCATATAGCGAGCAGGAAATGTTTTAAGGTCCATCAAAGGAGCAAGAAGGAGACAGTACACAAGCATATAGCGAGCAGGAAATGTTTTAAGGTCCATCAAAGGAGCAAGAAGGAGGCAGTACACAAGCATGTAGCGAGCAGGAAATGTTTTAAGGTCCATCAAAGAAGCAAGAAGGAGACAGTACACAAGCATATAGCGAGCAGGAAATGTTTTAAGGTCCATCAAAGGAGCAAGAAGGAGACAGTACACAAGCATATAGCGAGCAGGAAATGTTTTAAGGTCCATCAAAGGAGCAAGAAGGAGACAGTACACAAGCATATAGCGAGCAGGAAATGTTTTAAGGTCCATCAAAGGAGCAAGAAGGAGGCAGTACACAAGCATGTAGCGAGCAGGAAATGTTTTAAGGTCCATCAAAGGAGCAAGAAGGAGACAGTGCACAAGCATATAGTGAGCAGGAAATGTTTTAAGGTCCATCAAAGGAGCAAGAAGGAGACAGTGCACAAGCATATAGTGAGCAGGAAATGTTTTAAGGTCCATCAAAGGAGCAAGAAGGAGACAGTACACAAGCATATAGTGAGCAGGAAATGTTTTAAGGTCCATCAAAGTAGCAAGAAGGAGGCAGTACACAAGCATGTAGTGAGCAGGAAATGTTTTAAGGTCCATCAAAGGAGCAAGAAGGAGGCAGTACACAAGCATGTAGCGAGCAGGAAATGTTTTAAGGTCCTTCAAAGTAGCAAGAAGGAGACAGTACACAAGCATGTAGCGAGCAGGAAATGTTTTAAGGTCCATCAAAGTAGCAAGAAGGAGGCAGTACACAAGCATGTAGCGAGCAGGAAATGTTTTAAGGTCCATCAAAGGAGCAAGAAGGAGACAGTACACAAGCATGTAGCGAGCAGGAAATGTTTTAAGGTCCATCAAAGGAGCAAGAAGGAGACAGTACACAAGCATGTAGTGAGCAGGAAATGTTTTAAGGTCCATCAAAGTAGCAAGAAGGAGACAGTACACAAGCATGTAGCGAGCAGGAAATGTTTTAAGGTCCATCAAAGGAGCAAGAAGGAGGCAGTACACAAGCATGTAGCGAGCAGGAAATGTTTTAAGGTCCATCAAAGTAGCAACAAGGAGGCAGTACACAAGCATGTAGCGAGCAGGAAATGTTTTAAGGTCCATCAAAGTAGCAAGAAGGAGGCAGTACAAAAGCATGTAGCGAGCAGGAAATGTTTTAAGGTCCATCAAAGTAGCAAGAAGGAGACAGTACACAAGCATGTAGCGAGCAGGATATGTTTTAAGGTCCATCAAAGGAGCAAGAAGGAGGCAGTATACAAGCATGTAGCGAGCAGGAAATGTTTAAGGTCCATCAAAGTAGCAAGAAGGAGACAGTACACAAGCATGTAGCGAGCAGGAAATGTTTTAAGGTCCATCAAAGTAGCAAGAAGGAGGCAGTACACAAGCATGTAGCGAGCAGGAAATGTTTTAAGGTCCATCAAAGTAGCAAGAAGGAGACAGTACACAAGCATGTAGCGAGCAGGAAATGTTTTAAAGTCCATCAAAGTAGCAAGAAGGAGGCAGTACACGAGCATGTAGCGAGCAGGAAATGTTTTAAGGTCCATCAAAGGAGCAGGAAGGAGGCAGTACACAAGCATGTAGCGATCAGGAAATGTTTTAAGGTCCATCAAAGTAGCAAGAAGGAGACAGTACACAAGCATGTAGCGAGCAGGAAATGTTTTAAGGTCCATCAAAGTAGCAAGAAGGAGGCAGTACACAAGCATGTAGCGAGCAGGAAATGTTTTAAGGTCCATCAAAGTAGCAAGAAGGAGACAGTACACAAGCATGTAGCGAGCAGGATATGTTTTAAGGTCCATCAAAGGAGCAAGAAGGAGGCAGTACACAAGCATGTAGCGAGCAGGAAATGTTTAAGGTCCATCAAAGTAGCAAGAAGGAGACAGTACACAAGCATGTAGCGAGCAGGAAATGTTTTAAGGTCCATCAAAGGAGCAAGAAGGAGGCAGTACACAAGCATGTAGCGAGCAGGAAATGTTTTAAGGTCCATCAAAGTAGCAAGAAGGAGACAGTACACAAGCATGTAGCGAGCAGGAAATGTTTTAAAGTCCATCAAAGTAGCAAGAAGGAGGCAGTACACGAGCATGTAGCGAGCAGGAAATGTTTTAAGGTCCATCAAAGGAGCAAGAAGGAGGCAGTACACAAGCATGTAGCGAGCAGGAAATGTTTTAAGGTCCATCAAAGTAGCAACAAGGAGGCAGTACACAAGCATGTAGCGAGCAGGAAATGTTTTAAGGTCCATCAAAGTAGCAAGAAGGAGGCAGTACACAAGCATGTAGCGAGCAGGAAATGTTTTAAGGTCCATCAAAGTAGCAAGAAGGAGACAGTACACAAGCATGTAGCGAGCAGGATATGTTTTAAGGTCCATCAAAGGAGCAAGAAGGAGGCAGTATACAAGCATGTAGCGAGCAGGAAATGTTTAAGGTCCATCAAAGTAGCAAGAAGGAGACAGTACACAAGCATGTAGCGAGCAGGAAATGTTTTAAGGTCCATCAAAGTAGCAAGAAGGAGGCAGTACACAAGCATGTAGCGAGCAGGAAATGTTTTAAGGTCCATCAAAGTAGCAAGAAGGAGACAGTACACAAGCATGTAGCGAGCAGGAAATGTTTTAAAGTCCATCAAAGTAGCAAGAAGGAGGCAGTACACGAGCATGTAGCGAGCAGGAAATGTTTTAAGGTCCATCAAAGGAGCAGGAAGGAGGCAGTACACAAGCATGTAGCGATCAGGAAATGTTTTAAGGTCCATCAAAGTAGCAAGAAGGAGACAGTACACAAGCATGTAGCGAGCAGGAAATGTTTTAAGGTCCATCAAAGTAGCAAGAAGGAGGCAGTACACAAGCATGTAGCGAGCAGGAAATGTTTTAAGGTCCATCAAAGTAGCAAGAAGGAGACAGTACACAAGCATGTAGCGAGCAGGATATGTTTTAAGGTCCATCAAAGGAGCAAGAAGGAGGCAGTACACAAGCATGTAGCGAGCAGGAAATGTTTAAGGTCCATCAAAGTAGCAAGAAGGAGACAGTACACAAGCATGTAGCGAGCAGGAAATGTTTTAAGGTCCATCAAAGGAGCAAGAAGGAGGCAGTACACAAGCATGTAGCGAGCAGGAAATGTTTTAAGGTCCATCAAAGTAGCAAGAAGGAGACAGTACACAAGCATGTAGCGAGCAGGAAATGTTTTAAAGTCCATCAAAGTAGCAAGAAGGAGGCAGTACACGAGCATGTAGCGAGCAGGAAATGTTTTAAGGTCCATCAAAGGAGCAGGAAGGAGGCAGTACACAAGCATGTAGCGATCAGGAAATGTTTTAAGGTCCATCAAAGTAGCAAGAAGGAGGCAGTACACAAGCATGTAGAGAGCAGGAAATGTTTTAAGGTTCATCAAAGTAGCAAGAAGGAGACAGTACACAAGCATGTAGCGAGCAGGAAATGTTTTAAGGTCCATCAAAGTAGCAAGAAGGAGACAGTACACAAGCATGTAGCGAGCAGGAAATGTTTTAAGGTCCATCAAAGGAGCAAGAAGGAGGCAGTACACAAGCATGTAGCGAGCAGGAAATGTTTTAAGGTCCATCAAAGTAGCAAGAAGGAGGCAGTACACAAGCATGTAGCGAGCAGGAAATGTTTTAAGGTCCATCAAAGTAGCAAGAAGGAGGCAGTACACAAGCATGTAGCGAGCAGGAAATGTTTTAAGGTCCATCAAAGTAGCAAGAAGGAGACAGTACACAAGCATGTAGCGAGCAGGAAATGTTTTAAGGTCCATCAAAGGAGCAAGAAGGAGGCAGTACACAAGCATGTAGCGAGCAGGAAATGTTTAAGGTCCATCAAAGTAGCAAGAAGGAGACAGTACACAAGCATGTAGCGAGCAGGAAATGTTTTAAGGTCCATCAAAGTAGCAAGAAGGAGGCAGTACACAAGCATGTAGCGAGCAGGAAATGTTTTAAGGTCCATCAAAGGAGCAAGAAGGAGACAGTACACAAGCATGTAGCGAGCAGGAAATGTTTTAAGGTCCATCAAAGTAGCAAGAAGGAGACAGTACACAAGCATGTAGCGAGCAGGAAATGTTATAAGGTCCATCAAAGTAGCAAGAAGGAGACAGTACACAAGCATGTAGCGAGCAGGAAATGTTTTAAGGTCCATCAAAGGAGCAAGAAGGAGGCAGTACACAAGCATGTAGCGAGCAGGAAATGTTTTAAGGTCCATCAAAGTAGCAAGAAGGAGGCAGTACACAAGCATGTAGTGAGCAGGAAATGTTTTAAGGTCCATCAAAGGAGCAAGAAGGAGGCAGTACACAAGCATGTAGCGAGCAGGAAATGTTTTAAGGTCCTTCAAAGTAGCAAGAAGGAGACAGTACACAAGCATGTAGCGAGCAGGAAATGTTTTAAGGTCCATCAAAGTAGCAAGAAGGAGGCAGTACACAAGCATGTAGCGAGCAGGAAATGTTTTAAGGTCCATCAAAGGAGCAAGAAGGAGACAGTACACAAGCATGTAGCGAGCAGGAAATGTTTTAAGGTCCATCAAAGGAGCAAGAAGGAGACAGTACACAAGCATGTAGTGAGCAGGAAATGTTTTAAGGTCCATCAAAGTAGCAAGAAGGAGACAGTACACAAGCATGTAGCGAGCAGGAAATGTTTTAAGGTCCATCAAAGGAGCAAGAAGGAGGCAGTACACAAGCATGTAGCGAGCAGGAAATGTTTTAAGGTCCATCAAAGTAGCAACAAGGAGGCAGTACACAAGCATGTAGCGAGCAGGAAATGTTTTAAGGTCCATCAAAGTAGCAAGAAGGAGGCAGTACAAAAGCATGTAGCGAGCAGGAAATGTTTTAAGGTCCATCAAAGTAGCAAGAAGGAGACAGTACACAAGCATGTAGCGAGCAGGATATGTTTTAAGGTCCATCAAAGGAGCAAGAAGGAGGCAGTATACAAGCATGTAGCGAGCAGGAAATGTTTAAGGTCCATCAAAGTAGCAAGAAGGAGACAGTACACAAGCATGTAGCGAGCAGGAAATGTTTTAAGGTCCATCAAAGTAGCAAGAAGGAGGCAGTACACAAGCATGTAGCGAGCAGGAAATGTTTTAAGGTCCATCAAAGTAGCAAGAAGGAGACAGTACACAAGCATGTAGCGAGCAGGAAATGTTTTAAAGTCCATCAAAGTAGCAAGAAGGAGGCAGTACACGAGCATGTAGCGAGCAGGAAATGTTTTAAGGTCCATCAAAGGAGCAGGAAGGAGGCAGTACACAAGCATGTAGCGATCAGGAAATGTTTTAAGGTCCATCAAAGTAGCAAGAAGGAGACAGTACACAAGCATGTAGCGAGCAGGAAATGTTTTAAGGTCCATCAAAGTAGCAAGAAGGAGGCAGTACACAAGCATGTAGCGAGCAGGAAATGTTTTAAGGTCCATCAAAGTAGCAAGAAGGAGACAGTACACAAGCATGTAGCGAGCAGGATATGTTTTAAGGTCCATCAAAGGAGCAAGAAGGAGGCAGTACACAAGCATGTAGCGAGCAGGAAATGTTTAAGGTCCATCAAAGTAGCAAGAAGGAGACAGTACACAAGCATGTAGCGAGCAGGAAATGTTTTAAGGTCCATCAAAGGAGCAAGAAGGAGGCAGTACACAAGCATGTAGCGAGCAGGAAATGTTTTAAGGTCCATCAAAGTAGCAAGAAGGAGACAGTACACAAGCATGTAGCGAGCAGGAAATGTTTTAAAGTCCATCAAAGTAGCAAGAAGGAGGCAGTACACGAGCATGTAGCGAGCAGGAAATGTTTTAAGGTCCATCAAAGGAGCAAGAAGGAGGCAGTACACAAGCATGTAGCGAGCAGGAAATGTTTTAAGGTCCATCAAAGTAGCAACAAGGAGGCAGTACACAAGCATGTAGCGAGCAGGAAATGTTTTAAGGTCCATCAAAGTAGCAAGAAGGAGGCAGTACACAAGCATGTAGCGAGCAGGAAATGTTTTAAGGTCCATCAAAGTAGCAAGAAGGAGACAGTACACAAGCATGTAGCGAGCAGGATATGTTTTAAGGTCCATCAAAGGAGCAAGAAGGAGGCAGTATACAAGCATGTAGCGAGCAGGAAATGTTTAAGGTCCATCAAAGTAGCAAGAAGGAGACAGTACACAAGCATGTAGCGAGCAGGAAATGTTTTAAGGTCCATCAAAGTAGCAAGAAGGAGGCAGTACACAAGCATGTAGCGAGCAGGAAATGTTTTAAGGTCCATCAAAGTAGCAAGAAGGAGACAGTACACAAGCATGTAGCGAGCAGGAAATGTTTTAAAGTCCATCAAAGTAGCAAGAAGGAGGCAGTACACGAGCATGTAGCGAGCAGGAAATGTTTTAAGGTCCATCAAAGGAGCAGGAAGGAGGCAGTACACAAGCATGTAGCGATCAGGAAATGTTTTAAGGTCCATCAAAGTAGCAAGAAGGAGACAGTACACAAGCATGTAGCGAGCAGGAAATGTTTTAAGGTCCATCAAAGTAGCAAGAAGGAGGCAGTACACAAGCATGTAGCGAGCAGGAAATGTTTTAAGGTCCATCAAAGTAGCAAGAAGGAGACAGTACACAAGCATGTAGCGAGCAGGATATGTTTTAAGGTCCATCAAAGGAGCAAGAAGGAGGCAGTACACAAGCATGTAGCGAGCAGGAAATGTTTAAGGTCCATCAAAGTAGCAAGAAGGAGACAGTACACAAGCATGTAGCGAGCAGGAAATGTTTTAAGGTCCATCAAAGGAGCAAGAAGGAGGCAGTACACAAGCATGTAGCGAGCAGGAAATGTTTTAAGGTCCATCAAAGTAGCAAGAAGGAGACAGTACACAAGCATGTAGCGAGCAGGAAATGTTTTAAAGTCCATCAAAGTAGCAAGAAGGAGGCAGTACACGAGCATGTAGCGAGCAGGAAATGTTTTAAGGTCCATCAAAGGAGCAGGAAGGAGGCAGTACACAAGCATGTAGCGATCAGGAAATGTTTTAAGGTCCATCAAAGTAGCAAGAAGGAGGCAGTACACAAGCATGTAGAGAGCAGGAAATGTTTTAAGGTTCATCAAAGTAGCAAGAAGGAGACAGTACACAAGCATGTAGCGAGCAGGAAATGTTTTAAGGTCCATCAAAGTAGCAAGAAGGAGACAGTACACAAGCATGTAGCGAGCAGGAAATGTTTTAAGGTCCATCAAAGGAGCAAGAAGGAGGCAGTACACAAGCATGTAGCGAGCAGGAAATGTTTTAAGGTCCATCAAAGTAGCAAGAAGGAGACAGTACACAAGCATGTAGCGAGCAGGAAATGTTTTTAGGTCCATCAAAGTAGCAAGAAGGAGGCAGTACACAAGCATGTAGCGAGCAGGAAATGTTTTAAGGTCCATCAAAGTAGCAAGAAGGAGACAGTACACAAGCATGTAGCGAGCAGGAAATGTTTTTAGGTCCATCAAAGTAGCAAGAAGGAGGCAGTACACAAGCATGTAGCGAGCAGGAAATGTTTTAAGGTCCATCAAAGTAGCAAGAAGGAGGCAGTACACAAGCATGTAGCGAGCAGGAAATGTTTTAAGGTCCATCATAGGAGCAAGAAGGAGGCAGTACACAAGCATGTAGCAAGCAGGAAATGTTTTAACGTCCATCAAAGGAGCAAGAAGGAGACAGTACACAAGCATGTAGTGAGCAGGAAATGTTTTAAGGTCCATCAAAGTAGCAAGAAAGAGGCAGTACACAAGCATGTAGCGAGCAGGAAATGTTTTAAGGTCCATCAAAGGAGCAAGAAGGAGGCAGTACACAAGCATGTAGCGAGCAGGAAATGTTTTAAGGTCCATCAAAGTAGCAACAAGGAGGCAGTACACAAGCATGTAGCGAGCAGGAAATGTTTTAAGGTCCATCAAAGTAGCAAGAAGGAGGCAGTACACAAGCATGTAGCGAGCAGGAAATGTTTTAAGGTCCATCAAAGTAGCAAGAAGGAGACAGTACACAAGCATGTAGCGAGCAGGATATGTTTTAAGGTCCATCAAAGGAGCAAGAAGGAGGCAGTATACAAGCATGTAGCGAGCAGGAAATGTTTAAGGTCCATCAAAGTAGCAAGAAGGAGACAGTACACAAGCATGTAGCGAGCAGGAAATGTTTTAAGGTCCATCAAAGTAGCAAGAAGGAGGCAGTACACAAGCATGTAGCGAGCAGGAAATGTTTTAAGGTCCATCAAAGTAGCAAGAAGGAGACAGTACACAAGCATGTAGCGAGCAGGAAATGTTTTAAAGTCCATCAAAGTAGCAAGAAGGAGGCAGTACACGAGCATGTAGCGAGCAGGAAATGTTTTAAGGTCCATCAAAGGAGCAGGAAGGAGGCAGTACACAAGCATGTAGCGATCAGGAAATGTTTTAAGGTCCATCAAAGTAGCAAGAAGGAGACAGTACACAAGCATGTAGCGAGCAGGAAATGTTTTAAGGTCCATCAAAGTAGCAAGAAGGAGGCAGTACACAAGCATGTAGCGAGCAGGAAATGTTTTAAGGTCCATCAAAGTAGCAAGAAGGAGACAGTACACAAGCATGTAGCGAGCAGGATATGTTTTAAGGTCCATCAAAGGAGCAAGAAGGAGGCAGTACACAAGCATGTAGCGAGCAGGAAATGTTTAAGGTCCATCAAAGTAGCAAGAAGGAGACAGTACACAAGCATGTAGCGAGCAGGAAATGTTTTAAGGTCCATCAAAGGAGCAAGAAGGAGGCAGTACACAAGCATGTAGCGAGCAGGAAATGTTTTAAGGTCCATCAAAGTAGCAAGAAGGAGACAGTACACAAGCATGTAGCGAGCAGGAAATGTTTTAAAGTCCATCAAAGTAGCAAGAAGGAGGCAGTACACGAGCATGTAGCGAGCAGGAAAGGTTTTAAGGTCCATCAAAGGAGCAGGAAGGAGGCAGTACACAAGCATGTAGCGATCAGGAAATGTTTTAAGGTCCATCAAAGTAGCAAGAAGGAGGCAGTACACAAGCATGTAGAGAGCAGGAAATGTTTTAAGGTTCATCAAAGTAGCAAGAAGGAGACAGTACACAAGCATGTAGCGAGCAGGAAATGTTTTAAGGTCCATCAAAGTAGCAAGAAGGAGACAGTACACAAGCATGTAGCGAGCAGGAAATGTTTTAAGGTCCATCAAAGGAGCAAGAAGGAGGCAGTACACAAGCATGTAGCGAGCAGGAAATGTTTTAAGGTCCATCAAAGTAGCAAGAAGGAGGCAGTACACAAGCATGTAGCGAGCAGGAAATGTTTTAAGGTCCATCAAAGTAGCAAGAAGGAGGCAGTACACAAGCATGTAGCGAGCAGGAAATGTTTTAAGGTCCATCAAAGTAGCAAGAAGGAGACAGTACACAAGCATGTAGCGAGCAGGAAATGTTTTAAGGTCCATCAAAGGAGCAAGAAGGAGGCAGTACACAAGCATGTAGCGAGCAGGAAATGTTTAAGGTCCATCAAAGTAGCAAGAAGGAGACAGTACACAAGCATGTAGCGAGCAGGAAATGTTTTAAGGTCCATCAAAGTAGCAAGAAGGAGGCAGTACACAAGCATGTAGCGAGCAGGAAATGTTTTAAGGTCCATCAAAGGAGCAAGAAGGAGACAGTACACAAGCATGTAGCGAGCAGGAAATGTTTTAAGGTCCATCAAAGTAGCAAGAAGGAGACAGTGCACAAGCATGTAGCGAGCAGGAAATGTTATAAGGTCCATCAAAGTAGCAAGAAGGAGGCAGTACACAAGCATGTAGCGAGCAGGAAATGTTTAAGGTCCATCAAAGTAGCAAGAAGGAGACAGTACACAAGCATGTAGCGAGCAGGAAATGTTTTAAGGTCCATCAAAGGAGCAAGAAGGAGGCAGTACACAAGCATGTAGCGAGCAGGAAATGTTTTAAGGTCCATCAAAGTAGCAAGAAGGAGACAGTACACAAGCATGTAGCGAGCAGGAAATGTTTTTAGGTCCATCAAAGTAGCAAGAAGGAGGCAGTACACAAGCATGTAGCGAGCAGGAAATGTTTTAAGGTCCATCAAAGTAGCAAGAAGGAGACAGTACACAAGCATGTAGCGAGCAGGAAATGTTTTTAGGTCCATCAAAGTAGCAAGAAGGAGGCAGTACACAAGCATGTAGCGAGCAGGAAATGTTTTAAGGTCCATCAAAGTAGCAAGAAGGAGGCAGTACACAAGCATGTAGCGAGCAGGAAATGTTTTAAGGTCCATCATAGGAGCAAGAAGGAGGCAGTACACAAGCATGTAGCAAGCAGGAAATGTTTTAAGGTCCATCAAAGGAGCAAGAAGGAGACAGTACACAAGCATGTAGTGAGCAGGAAATGTTTTAAGGTCCATCAAAGTAGCAAGAAAGAGGCAGTACACAAGCATGTAGCGAGCAGGAAATGTTTTAAGGTCCATCAAAGGAGCAAGAAGGAGGCAGTACACAAGCATGTAGCGATCAGGAAATGTTTTAAGGTCCATCAAAGTAGCAAGAAGGAGACAGTACACAAGCATGTAGCGAGCAGGAAATGTTTTAAGATCCATCAAAGTAGCAAGAAGGAGGCAGTACACAAGCATGTAGCGAGCAGAAAATGTTTTAAGGTCCATCAAAGTAGCAAGAAGGAGACAGTACACAAGCATGTAGCGAGCAGGAAATGTTTTAAGGTAAATCAAAGGAGCAAGAAGGAGGCAGTACACAAGCATGTAGCGAGCAGGAAATGTTTTAAGGTCCATCAAAGGAGCAAGAAGGAGACAGTACACAAGCATGTAGCGAGCAGGAAATGTTTTAACGTCCATCAAAGGAGCAAGAAGGAGACAGTACACAAGCATGTAGTGAGCAGGAAATGTTTTAAGGTCCATCAAAGGAGCAAGAAGGAGACAGTACACAAGCATGTAGCGAGCAGGAAATGTTTTAAGGTCCATCAAAGGAGCAAGAAGGAGACAGTACACAAGCATGTAGCGAGCAGGAAATGTTTTAAGGTCCATCAAAGGAGCAAGAAGGAGACAGTACACAAACATGTAGCGAGCAGGAAATGTTTTAAGGTCCATCAAAGGAGCAAGAAGGAGGCAGTACACAAGCATGTAGCGAGCAGGAAATGTTTTAAGATCCATCAAAGTAGCAAGAAGGAGGCAGTACACAAGCATGTAGAGAGCAGGAAATGTTTTAAGGTTCATCAAAGTAGCAAGAAGGAGACAGTACACAAGCATGTAGCGAGCAGGAAATGTTTTAAGGTCCATCAAAGTAGCAAGAAGGAGACAGTACACAAGCATGTAGCGAGCAGGAAATGTTTTAAGGTCCATCAAAGGAGCAAGAAGGAGACAGTACACAAGCATGTAGCGAGCAGGAAATGTTTTAAGGTCCATCAAAATAGCAAGAAGGAGGCAGTACACAAGCATGTAGCGAGCAGGAAATGTTTTAAGGTCCATCATAGGAGCAAGAAGGAGGCAGTACACAAGCATGTAGCGAGCAGGAAATGTTTTAAGGTCCATCAAAGGAGCAAGAAGGAGACAGTACACAAGCATGTAGTGAGCAGGAAATGTTATAAGGTCCATCAAAGTAGCAAGAAGGAGGCAGTACACAAGCATGTAGCGAGCAGGAAATGTTTTAAGGTCCATCAAAGTAGCAAGAAGGAGGCAGTACACAAGCATGTAGTGAGCAGGAAATGTTTTAAGGTCCATCAAAGTAGCAAGAAGGAGGCAGTACACAAGCATGTAGCGAGCAGGAAATGTTTTAATGTCCATCAAAGGAGCAAGAAGGAGGCAGTACACAAGCATGTAGCGAGCAGGAAATGTTTTAAGGTCCATCAAAGTAGCAAGAAGGAGGCAGTACACAAGCATGTAGCGAGCAGGAAATGTTTTAAGGTCCATCAAAGGAGCAAGAAGGAGGCAGTACACAAGCATGTAGCGAGCAGGAAATGTTTTAAGGTCCATCAAAGTAGCAAGAAGGAGACAGTACACAAGCATGTAGCGAGCAGGAAATGTTTTAAGGTCCATCAAAGGAGCAAGAAGGAGGCAGTACTTAAGCATGTAGCGATGTTACAAATCATCCAATCAAAAACTAACTGATTATTAAGTTAATTGGAGGGCAGTAGTGTTACTAATAGGATAAAATGAAAAACTACTGCAGTTCTCGACGCTGGATTCGTTACTAATTTTTTCATGAAGTACGTCACTACGTAGGCCTATGGTTGGATCCAACTTTAAACCAGTCAGCCATCTTATAGTACTTGTCTTATGATCGGCATCCATGAAATAAAGTTCTACTTTTTTATTCCACTTAGCTTAATTATTAACGCCAATAATATTTTTAAACGGTGAGAGTAATTTCATTTTTTTGTCCAACACCAACGAAGAACATTCTGGAGGAAGATGGGGATAAAAACGACAGTTCTTATGTTTCGGGCCGTTGATAATTGTATTGCATTAGTATTTAATAATGTAATAATATTCTCCACATTTAACAGATGTATAGTAATAAATTGCGTAAACTTCATTTGTTATCATAATCAATTAATTCACTTTTCTTCAAAATAAATATTCCTTGAAAATCATATTTGAATAATTAGTTAAATGTTTTGATTTTTTTAAGTAATGATATCTTTTGCGGGTACTTCCGTTCCACGACAAACTAATAATCAAGGATAAAACCATATGTGTCCATATAAAAATTGTTTTTTTATATATATTAATCAGAAAAAGGACATGGAGACGAGATGAAAATCAGATTAGAACATCCCTATTAATTTGGAAAGCGAATATTACCTAACTGATTATTCAAGTTTATTTGAGGTTTTGAGCCTCCACGATTGCCTCTGAGTTTACAGCATGACATCTGTGCATCTTCCAACCTTATACAGGTGATAAGACATCACGGTTGGCATTTCACGCATTACACAGTGTTAACCTGAGTCGTAAGTGCGAAATTTAAACGAAGCCTGAAGTCGGGTTGTATTGAAGACCCAGATATACAATTTTTGTCTGAAAACGATTTTATTAAAAAAATCTTCTATACTAGATTTATGAGTTACTATTATCATGCGATAGTCCACTGTAAATCCAAACAGCATCTTTAGCGAAGTTGTTAAACTCAAACATCATATACGGGTTTACTAGCTACCTTCAAACGTGAATATTCAACCTTCTGCCTGATTAAATCACGTTGGCTGCGAAAGGTCTCTAGCGTAAAGTTCATAAGGTGCTGATTTTTATTCAAATTTATTCTGATGGTTTTGCATTAGAAATAAAAGAATATTACAATAAACATTAATTTCGAGCCTTGAAAATGGAAAAAATACTAGGCTGCCATTTTGTCTCCGATCGGAGACGGCAGCTATTTGCGAGCTTCCAATGATTATCAGTATTTTATTTTTCAAGTTATGGATGTAATTTACATTTGTAACTGTAATAACATTATAACTGTAAATTAACATTATTATTTCGTGAAGTAAAAACTACAAATTAGCTTTTAAAATATTTAATAAAAACTATATACAAATTTTTTCGATCCTGTATACATCAGTAAGCCTATGGCTATTTTCAGTTTAGGCACTGTGAACTCTTTCCAGTTATTTATTCTTGACAATGGCGTCAGTTGAAATAGCAAACACATCCCATGCATACATGTTAGTAGCTTTCACAATAATCTCCAAAATTACGTCATCAGGAAGTAGTATGAAACAGTCATAGGGTCGATTTTGTCCCGGGAATGGAACGATAAAATTATTTTCCTTTGTAAACAGAACGTTGCGAAGGCCTAATGTACTAGGTGTCCATTGAGGATTATCTATTTCTTCTTCCAAATCGGAATCAGACAGTTCCTCACGATCGTAATCGACTTCCTCTGTAGCTGGATCCAGGTCACTGTCATGGCGGTCGTGGTCGCTTGCCTCAAACTCAGCATACTCAGAGGCCACATTTTTAGGGTCCCTAGTACACTCTACTGCATCATTGGTAATAAATAAACAGTCCTTAGAAGTCTCATGCTCACCTTCCATGTCGCAAACCATGTCACTCACAGCCACGACCATGCACTAAACTCTCAATAACACTACTGACACAAAAATGACGGGTAATCTTAACCAAACTAAAACAAACATCCGACATACGTCACCTTGACACCCGAACAGTCTACTAAGTCTCTTGTACAACGCTGGGGTAGATAACAACATACCCGAACTAAATGCTGTCTCCGATCGGAGACGACCGCAGTAAACGTGTTAAAGATTACCTCTTCCTTGCGTATTGAGACTAGATTCCTTAGCGTCCTATACACACCCACGCTTTTTAAAGTTTTTACTGTAACACCGTACTTTTCATACATAATCTTTTGAATTAAAAAAGATATTAGATATTTGATGAATAAAATTTTGTTTCCCTTTTTTTGTCATTTTTCGTTGTCATCTTTATTTAACCCTCCCTTAGATATAGTGCTAGGTTTTCAGCCGGCAGTGTGTACGTGTCTTGCCAGTGGATAGTAATAAGGATTTTGTCATTATTTTATAATATTGATGAAGTGAAAGTGTTATGGTTGTGCCATTTCTAAGATCGAGGCGTCGAACAGAAGTTCGTGAGCCATATCTAAAGCTAAGTTGATAACACTAAAACCTATTCCCTCCAGAAATATTATAATCTCAACTGAAATGAAATCTTTGCCGCAATGTGTACGGTCATAATAGTATAAATCCATTGTTAAATTCGCCTTATATGTAGACTGATGCTTATTATTTCCCCTTTGAAATCAAATAGATATTAGTCTTGATCCAATACTCTTACAAAGACTTACACTAACTTTTGTAGAAAGGGAAACGAGATTTAGTGGTATGTGATTATTTTATACCCTAGAGGAACAGAGAAAAGGTTTAAAATATTATCTCTTTTACCGTAATTATAGGAACCGTCTATATTGTTACTAGAATCTATATTGTTGTTGGATAGTAATAATCTTTATTACTTCTAGTCAAAGAAAAACTCCCTTGTCACTATTTGATTCAAGATTTTTGATAATCACTGACCTATAAAATGATCTGATTAGAAATTTATTTCATATTTGTTAAGCATTTTGCACCATAGAAGGCTGTGTTTAGCTGTAAAGATACATAAGTAACTCTGTAACGCCCTGTTTATTTCTTTAATTTCGTATTATTTCGTTTCAAATTCAATTGTACGAATATCTCTATTTTCGCCGGAAATACTCAAGTAAAACCTGTTGTCGAATCCTTTAGTATCATTGGGTTTAGAATTGAAGGTGGTGCAGTCCAATGGCTGGGCTTCCCACTGTAATCCTTCCTCTAGTCTTAATGCTCATTAAATTAGCTTAGTCAAGCTCATTAAATTAGACTTATCCCCTTTAAGGAAAACCTTACAGGAGACGTCGAAAACCATACTGACTTTATACAAAAGGAATTCTAAACATAAATGTCCGCATGGTAAGGAATCTTCGATTGTGCTTCTATTGTATTAGTGGTCTTTGTAGATCCTAGGTGTTGTTTCATCTCTTTGTAAGGTAGGCTACCAAAACTATCGATATAGTACACCGTAATACTGAGTTTGGTACACAACCATGGTACAGCCCTTCAATACTGTACCAATTCAATATACAGGATTCGTTTATCTAAGTTCTTGCCGGAAGATTGTCTCTCGTAAACACCCCCTGAAATTGTTACAAAAATTCAACGTAAAAAAATATTTGAGGTTTTATGGAATTTTTATTGATAATCGGTTTTATTTTATGAGGTAATTATAATGTTTTTAGTTTACGTTGTTTTTTTTAATACAAGAATGTATGTTTTCTTTGAAACAATATCAAAAAACATATATACCTTCTAAGGATGAATCCAGTTAAAAATCGAAACAAAAATCTAATTATTCTTTTCAATTTTTCTGTCCTAAAATTAAACAAAAAATTGTATTTCTTTTATCTTTATATCATTAGAAACGATACACATGTATTTATAAAACTACTCTTAAATGTAATTTAGAAAATTTTGTCTGAAATTACTCATCAATATAGAACAAGTTCAGTTGGTTAAACAGCTGAACTAATCCATTATTTGTCTAGATAGAGCCAAATCAATATTATGTTTTACCATGATTGTTAGAAGTACATCAGGTAATGGGAGTGGAATGTGAGTGATATGTACTAGAGATATGCATTAGACTGGAAGGATAATTGGAGATCCGTGTTTGTTGCTACGAACTTTCAGGCAGACAAAAATATTTATCACGGATAGCTTTTAAACCAAAACGCTGCCAGTGGAAACCAACTTCCAACTTTGTTCAAGTCTCAGCGGTATTTTAATGCGTGCAATTCATTAATGTTTAAAAATACTTTTGAATATGGCAATGGAATGTTGATACGAGTTTTATGATAAATTACTTTACATATCTGAGATGTACTACACCCTAGTTACAATGTTATACAAGCAAAGCATATACGTTATAGAGAATATTCGGTCTCTATATTACACAATATAAGTAATAATTTTATTTGACTATAAAACTATTACTATATGTATATATATATATATATATATATATATATATATATATATATATACATATATATATATATATATATATATATATATATATATATATATAGTCAAAGCTGTGCTACAACATATATTGAAATGTATACTTATATGAATATTATGCCTCCATTTTTATAAATTATGTTTTAAACCATCGATTTTCTTCAGTATAAATAGATTGTAAATTCTTGTACATTTTATTACAATGTAATACCATTAAATGGTTTTTATACGTTTATATAAATTACCTAAATTAGGAGGGAATTTTTTTTTTACTAGTAATACTGTAATTATATTTACCTTTTTCCCACGTATTACAGTATACTACCAAGTATCAATAAACTTTAAAATACTATTTATTTAAATAATACAAAATTATTCCGTTGTAATAATAAACTTCTGAAAAAAACATTGTCTATATACATAATTAGTTAATCCTAAATAAATTAGATAATTATTTTGAATTTCTAAGGAATCTGAATAAAATAAATAAAGCCTTTTGAACAAAAGACAAAAGGTATGAAAATGATACTTGCTTTTGTATACCATTTATTCATAATATCTACAAATATAGTTGAATGTAATAATATATGCTAATATACACATATCCATATATATAATTTCGTGAGCCGAAGTTTGAGAGAAAAATTGTGGGAGCTTAGAATGTCGTACAGAGCTAGGAGATGGCTCAATGTTAAGTTATTGACACGAAGGAGTGGGGAAAAGTATAGGTTTTCTCGACGCATAGCATTTTTTAAGTTTTGAGGGATTTAAAGTTACCTAAAGCCTCCATAAGAAATACAATGCAATGAAAAATAGCTAAGTATGATTTTGAAATATTTCAGCTGAGAAACAGCTGTACAAATTTTATATTAAAAACAGCTGAGTACAAATATTTTAACAGTATTAAAGGTTAAATAGAAACATGAACTTGGGATCAGGTTTAGTTGGTGGAGTACGTTTTATCGTACTAGATATGTTTCACAAATGTATTAAATTACAAATAATCACTGGTTTTTGAAAAGGAAACATCAAATTTTTACCAATAACTAATTTAATAACAACAGATCCTAAAATGCCATTTCAAACTCTTTTCCTTTAGGAGTAACGCTTTCAATAACTATAAATATGGCTTCAATCGACCAAACCTGTTTATTCACATAATCAACTTTAGGTCGACTAAAATCTCAAGATGGATTGAAGATACATATTGATAATACGACTGGCCGAAAAAGTCAAACTGAAAAACATTTACAAAAAAATTGTTTGTAAGAAAAAGTTTTTATAAAAAAATTTGAAATATATTAAATTAATTTCTTTTAATAAAATATTAATATTTCCCTCTACAAGCCTCTAGCAATTATATTAATTATGCTAATTATTACATTGTTTATTCGTTGAATAACAAACAAGAAGTATCCAGAAGTGACAATATTTTTTTGTATTTTAGGCTTCCTATGAATTTTACCTAAAATAAATTACTTAGGATAAAGTTAGTATCGCCCAAATAACTTTAGTGTATGGCATAAAACAAAAACAAATAAATAAATATTATATATATATATATATATATATATATATATATGTAGAGAGAGAGAGAGAGAGAGAGACAGGCAGACAGAGAGAATAATAACTACATAAAAAGTTCCGTAGGTATTCTACGTACATCTTTTACATGCATATGAATATTGAAATAAATATTTATATATATATATATATATATATGTGTGTGTGTGTGTGTGTGTGTGTGTGTGTGTAAATACTACAATATGTATTCTTGTGTATTAATAAAGAAATAAGACAAATACAAGAATAATTTATTGAATGTACAATTCAAAGCTTTTCGTTGGCAAACAGTACCAACATCATCTGTAATACTAAAGAATTAAAATCAAACATACATGTGCAAACTAGATCCAAAAAACAGCGTTGCCAAATCTATTACAATGTTGTCAAACTATTACTTTGCTACCCCAACATTACAAACACTGAATACAGTATCAAATTTAGATTTTACTTGTATTTGTTCATTTATCAACTCATTATTAGTATTATATTTATGTATTTCTAAAGCCACATAAATAAAAAATGATGATGTTGGAACTGTTTGCCAACGAAAAGCTTTGAATTGTACATTCAATAAATTATTCTTGTATTTGTATTTGTCTTATTTCTTCTTTATATATATATATATATATATATATATATACATATATTTATATTTAAAAAATAATAAAAAAAAGTGTACTCTATATGTAAATGTATCAGATCTATATTTGTACGAAACAAAAACAATTATCTCTTAAATAATGTGAATAACGAAAATTTCTCCTTAGACGTTTTTTCTTGTGTCGAATCTACGAATCGTATTATCATAAATTATAGCGTTATTGTTAAAAGAATTTAGCGGTAACGATTACAGAGAGTTGATATTGCAGATCCTCTTTGTTGTCAGGGGACAAAACGTCGGAATAGTTATTATTTCAGATCGATTTGATTAATTGCCGGTGGTGAATGTTCTGCTGTGTGGTCTTGCGATTAATGAATTTGGCTCGCCAAAATGCGCAAGGGAAGTTAATTGAATGGATTTATTTGATTTAAATTGTTTAACAAATTGACGTTACTTTCTACCAGTAGACAATGAGTATAATGTAAATTTTAATATAATTAAAAATCTTCACTGTCGCGTATTGCTTTACTACGTTAGAGGTCGTCCTTCATATTTTTCGTCTTATTTAGACAAAACACACTTGTATTAAATTGATTTATACTATTATAAGATAGCCCAAGAAATATTATTTCTTCTCCTATAATTTATAAAATAAACATGATTCAAAAGGCGTTCAAGAATTAAGATTATTAATATATATCAATTTACACGTTATAAAAATTACTACGTACGAAAAGAAGTTTTAATTCGAAGATAAGAACAAGAAATATTTAGTCAGAAACATTCAACTGAAAGTGAAAAAGTCTCGGTGCTCGGAAAAGAACAATCTAATACGTTTAGTAATGCTGACGATGTTGATGGGACAGATGAATCGATTATTGGCACTTTTTTCTACTTGAAAAAATGAAAAACATTGTGATAAGGATTGTTTTGTTTTTATTTTTATTTTGCTGAAAAGCCTCCATGGTATCCGTAATCATTCTGGTAACTTTGTGTCCATGTTCCATTAGTGGGTCGTAATCCATTATTGTTTCTTTCAAATTTTGTACCATCCGGAAAGCTACTCCAAATTTGTCCAGAGTGTCGATCAATTTCTTCTTCTTCGTCCTCAATGTTTTCTTCGGAATTTCACGTAATTGGTTCTTGTAAATCATCGTTTATCAACATTTCTTGGCGTTCTTCTGTATGCTCTTCCACTTCTGCAACATTTAACTAAATCAATGAATCCTTCGCCGCCAACATATCTTGCTGCTTGAAAGATCGCTCTAACACCTCCATCGATCCTTGGGAAGATGATCATATCACCATCAGATTCTTCCGCAAATGTTTCCAGCGCGCTCTGACCATTTCTGGTTTCAGTTCATCCAACGCTGCTTTAATGTAAGTTTCCGATATTGAACAATCTCCAGCATTACATGACGACTAGATCGGGGTCGGAATCTAGGCTACCCTAATCATTTCAAACACTTGGCGCGTGTTTGAGGCCTTGACACATCTAATGACACCCTGGTCAAGCATCTGTGGTATCGCAGTTGTGTAAGGTGGCTTAAACACTACATTCTCGGTGCAGAAGGCCTGATGATGGCCTGGAGCGTTATCTATTATTATTAAAACAAGAAATGATAACCCTTCCTTTTCTGTATATTTCACCACTTCAGGATAAAACATCCACGAAACCATTCGATTTTTAAAAAAATTTACGTCTACTAGAGATTTTTTATCTAACTCCTTTTTAAAAAAAATTAAAAATAAATTGTTATTAAAATAAAAAATGTAATTTTTCAATGTAGAATTTCTATTTATTATATACTAGTAGTAATTTAATAATATTCAATTAAACTAAATTAGTCGGATATGTTATATGTTAATTGATATAATAAATCGTGTTCTACACTACTTATTTAAATGATAAGTTGCATAACTAAAGCAATAATAGTAGTAGGAAAAACCTCTAGGCGATAGTCCATACAGCACAGTTTGAGACAATGCTTAACAAAGATCTGAAAATGAAAATAATAAACACAATACGGAAAACATACACTTTTAATAATAAAATATAAATCGAAAATGAAAACATTACACATATAAATTTTCCAAAATATAAAACCATACATATTTTATCGGTAAATAAATAGAAGTAATTGAAATTTACTTTAGTAAGAATCACAACCAGCGAATACAGGATAACACGTATTCATTGCGCTGATTATTATATAGCTAAAACGTGATGCGTATATGTTTACTGAGAAAAACCATCTTTAACATTTTTGATCGCTACATCGTAAAAGGGTCATTATACCTAAATCGAAGACACGTATTTCCCATAAACATTTTTATTATATATATATATATATATATATAGGCTATATATATATATATATAGGCTATATATATATATATATATATATATATATATATATATATATATGTATTATAACTTATCCTCTTTTGTTATAATTTAACGTTATTTATTTACCTTACCTATTTAATGTCACACCTTCAGGTTTATAAAGAATTAACAATCTTTTAAATTTTAAACATCACTTGCATTTATTTCTTTACACATTATACTAAATTTATATTGATATTTTGCAGTGGCAGGATTGATATCTTAACTAACATTACAATGATAAAGGAGGACTTTGAGGCTTTAGAATTCTAATAAAATAACATAACAAAGATAATAAATTCAGTATTAAAATTTTATAGTTACTCTCAGGTCTCTATTACGGGAACCTTGCTTCTTAAATTAGAAATGATGAAACTAGATTATTTTTTATAAATTGTAATGAAATTAAATTTGTTCTGAACTTTACTAAAATATAGATGTCTGTTGGCTACACTTATATCCAAATAATACTTATAGTATTGTAGAGCTCCTGGATTCTTGACCTTTGTTACTTTCTGCCCTTACACTTGACACAAAAAAACTTACTTTCTAAATACTTTAAAAAAACTTTTACGTCACACTTTTTTAAAATTTACTTATAACACAAAACAATTTATTTAATTTAATAATTTACTCCTTTTACAATACTGCCATCTTTGCCATCCCCACCAAACCGACTGCCTTCTTCTGAAGCTCCCTTAACACTTAAAAACTTCTCCTGATCATTTAGTTTTTATTGAAATCCCTAATCCTCCCTCTACCAATATGCTCTTTGTAGTTCCCCACAGTTTCCACAATTAGCCCATCTAACGGTACCGAGTTAATTTCCCAGGCTATCGGTCACTGGATTCTCCCGTCTTAATAAGTTTGGACCCTTTCTATTGTCAATGGTTGCCCGCACGCAGTTTATAGCTTCCCTGGAAAAGAATAATGGAATGGTACCTGCTTTGTCGGCACCTTATCAAACTATATATGTCTTTCTTTGCGTAATCCTACAGATAATTATTTAGCTCCAACTAAATGTATTCTAAGGCCTCACACGTTATATTGTAATATATATATTTAAATAATGTAATTTTCAATTAGTGTTTATACCTTACCATTGTACACACACACACTCACTCTCACTCAATTTCACACACACACACACATACACACACACACACACACACACACACACACACACACACACACACACACACACATAAACACACACATAAACACACACACACATAAACACACACATACACACACACACACACAAACACACACATACACACACACACACACACACACACACACACACACACACACACACACACACACACACACACACATACACAATTACACACACACAAAACTTTTTTTGCCTTTCTAATTTATGAATAGTTGTAGAATAGTTTAAGAATATTAATTTAAGGTCTTACAATTCCCATTCTATTCACTGCTTGTAATGTTAACACTATTTTAAAGAACATATTTCTTATAATTTCGTATAGTACATCTTTAAGCAAATTTATCTCTGGAAAGGTTAGCTCAGTGCTAAAAGTGCTGCTCTTCAAACATTAAGATCCACATTTCGAATCTGACCGGGACATCAATTTTTTTAATTTTAACTTAATGAATAAATATTTGAAAAAGCTGTATTAACATCAATTGTTATCCTCTAAAGGCTTCAAAAAAAATTGTACTTTACTGGATGAGTATAAACGTATTTTATTAATTATTGAAAATTTGTTCAAGATATATATATATATATATATATATATATATATATATATATATATATATATATATATATATATATATAGGGTGTGAGCTAATAGAGGGAATTTTTAAAAAATAAATCTGTAGTGTGAAATTAAAATAATGTTTAAACCCTATACTATTGTCTCGAATGACTAGATGTTTCTACATATTACCTAACTATTATGATGGCTTTAAAAATGTCATTTAGTTTCTGTACTAATTTTTGTTACTCTGTATAGTTCCCTTGTTGTTCTACTTCTGAAACTATAAACAAATATACCATCCTAAAAGAAATAATCCTTCAGTAAAATATCAGATTTGGGACAATAAAGAGTGTGTACATTCGCTCAAAAACTAATTTTGATTAAAGTCGAAAGTTTCCCGGTGTTGACTTACAAAAGTTAAAAGAATTAGAAGTTCCCCGAGTGTTTAGTTTGTGCTTGTTTGAAAGAAACTTTAGAATCATTACAAGACTGTAATTGGCTTTCTTCTAGAAGAGATATCAAAGAAAGATTAATCACTCCTGACTTAAACTTATAAAGAGGATCTCAAGTTTTACGCTGAAAGCCGAATGATATACCTGAAGTAATTTCGCACGTTTTAGTAAACTTGGAAACAAAGTAACTATCATTGCTGACAAGCACAAAGGCTAGAGGTAGCTGATATTTACTCCCGGAGTATTTAATAATGTTATACTTTGAATATATGTGTTGTCTTGTAATTTATTACAACTTGGCATTAATCTAAAAACAAATTTAATTATTCGAATTTACTTCTAACACTACATATATACCCAATACTGTTTATATCCTAAAGGTTGTGAAAAGATTTTTAAAACAGGAATGAAGAGTTATTAAGTTGAAGCATTTTGAAATGGTCATCATTATGAGAAAAACTAATTCACAATATCAAGAGCACAGTGGTACAATATATTACAATGAAAATATTGGAAAGAACCCCAATACCACAAAAAATAATCAAAAATTACAAATAAAACAAGTTACTTAATATTAAACCCTTACGTACATTTCCATGACCATTGCATCATCATCAGAAGGTCTTATTACAAAATTACAATCTAGCAAACAAGAAGTTACAAACTAGAATGATCATCTAGTTTGTAACTTCATGTCAGCTAGATTGTAATTTTGTAATAAGACCCTCTGATGATGATGATGACATGGTCATCGAAATGTGCATACGGGTTTAATCTTAAGTAACTTGTTTTATTTGTTATTTTTGATTATTTTTTGTAGTATTGGGGTTTTTTCCAATATTTTCATTGTAAGAAACTAATTCGTTAAATTAAAAATACCAAAACAATTTATGGAATAGATTTTAAATAAAATCTTTTATTCATTTTCTACATATTAATTAGCCTAATGTAATATTAAATAGTATACAACATTTATATCAGTTTTAAACTACGTTCCTAGGCTACTTACAGTAATGCGTTATAAGAAAAATTAAAATCTATCAACATTTGCTGTCGAATAAACAATATTCAAGCTGACTTGTGAGTGAAAGTTATAAATAAAAGAATAAATGTGCTACGTGCTACACAATTTAAACTTAATTGAAAAGACTAAATATAACCTATAATGTTTTAACAAAAGTATGAACCAGATCTGGATATTGTTTAATTTATAACCACGCCTACTAATACAATTACATTAAACAACATATGATAACTACAAGTAACAAGATCTGGTTCTTCCTTTTGTAAAAAATTATAGGTTATAATTAGTTTTTTCAGTTAAATTGTGTTACATCACTGAAGTTGATAACATATTGTCATTGAAACTCGTATGATAATAAAGTTTTTATAATTGTGAGTAGTAGCATATTTATTCTTTTGTTTATTTGCTATCTAAAGTTTAACACTATTCAAAATTACGCTGTTGTAGGTTTAACTAGAATACGTTCTATCGATTGTTGGTAGATGTCATTATTTACAGTGTTCTCAAAGAGCCATTCATTAATGTATTGTAACGTAATGAATATTGACAGAGCTGTTATAGCTTTATTAAATGATGCCCGGAAGCTAAGTACGATTCACTTGCAACACACCTAAATAGCTATTTTATGACAAACCTTATTTCTATTATTCTTTCTTATGATGTTTTCAAGAACTTCTCCCGGCCCTTCTAATAAATTAGAATTCTGTAGCCATTTGTTTCAAATATCTCTGTTAATGATTTTATCTGACTATGAGACCGATTCAAAAACATATACATTCACATTTTTAAAGCTCCACCTTTTTTTAATAGCTTGTGTTGGATTTTAGGGTTACAATGCTTACAAATTCACTATCAAAATACAACATTAACAATTGCAATTTGGTCCTTACTCGATAAAGCTCTAAGCATATAGTAATCCTAAGATTAGAAAGACATTGTACAGGCAAAAAATATTTACCTGCAAACAACCAACATTACAGTATTCCGCCATCTGCCAATTTTCTTGACAGGTTAGTGGTATTTGTCCCGTATCCACGTAAATCTTCATTTCTTGTAACAGATATAGAGATGGTGTGACATAGTTTCCCCTAATTGTCTTGTTACTTATCTACAACATACGAAACAGATACAGAGATTTCATAAATTGTATAGAGTTGTTGTATCTCTTAAAGAAGAGTTGACCAAGCTTGCGAAAATGAACCTGATAGTGAAGTAAATAGTATTAATGGTGTTGATAGTTCTGGCCAGATTGAATAATATGACAATTTTGATCGAGAAGAAAGCTTTCTTCAGTTCGTAAATACATAAACTAAAGACAAATTGTACAAATTAATTAAAAAACATTCTGCAAAAAGATAGGAAAACCACAACTACATGAGCAGAGCAGGTCTTATTGAAAACGTAAAATACGAAATTTAAAATAATATAACTACAATACGTAGATATCTTTCAATAATTATATTTGTAAAAATAAATCCTTCTATATATTCCAGGAAAGTAAGAAAATAAATCTTTTAATTATAGGATCTACTGAAACGTTAAAAATGCCTTATTAACTCTAATATACATTTATTAATTATTTTAATCGTTTTTTATAATTGAAATAGGTTTTTTTAAATAAAAATTAATTGAAATTTTATACAGAGCACAGTAGCGTAATTATGATAAATAAATAACAATAATCCTTGCTACATATATTTAAACACCCTTGATTTACATTTCGCCAACACAGTTAGCATCATCAAAAGGTTACAAACATACAGTATGTACATCAAGGGTGTTTAAATATTTGTAGCAAGGGTTATTGCTATTTATTTATCATAAATAAATTGGATAATTCAGTCTCCATAAGCAACTTCTAAAGTTATTGTTGTTCTAAAGTAATGTTACTCAGCCCCTAGTTTCTGTAGCCTAAGTCTGAAAAGCTTTGTTTAGACAAAACATCATTAAAGAGAAACTTCAAACTTTTCTACAAGTGAATAATTGGAGTGGTTGTGGATCCTATATTCATGCTACCAAAGAAAATACTTTCCTCATCACTATCTCTGCTATATATAATTTTTTTTAATACGTTTCATTTAATATGAGATTGAATATTATTCTGTAACTTGGCTGATTCTAAGTTTTGGCATTATATATATATATATGTGTGTGTGTGTGTGTGTGTGTATGTGTGTGTTTGTGCGTCTGTGTCTATGTCTGTGTGTGTGTGTGTCTGTCTGTGTGTGTATGTGTGTGTGTGTGTGTGTGTCTGTGTGTCTGTGTGTGTGTGTGTGTGTGTGTGTGTATGTGTGTGTGTGTGTGTGTGTGTGTGTGTGTGTGTGTGTGTGTGTGTGTGTGTGTGTGTGTGTGTGTGTGTGTGTGTGTGTGTCTGTGTCTGTGTCTGTGTGTGTGTTTGTGTGTGTGTGTGTGTGTGTGTGTGTGTGTGTGTGTGTGTGTGTGTGTGTGTGTGTGTGTGTGTGTGTGTTGGGTGTGTGTGTGTGTGTGTTTGTGTGTGTGTGTGTGTGTGTGTGTGTGTGTGTGTGTGTGTGTGTGTGTGTGTGTGTGTGTGTGTGTGTGTGTGTGTGGTGTGTGTGTGTGTGTGTGTGTGTGTGTGTGTGTGTGTGTGTGTGTGTGTGTGTGAGTGTGTGTGTGTGTGTGTGTGTGTGTGTGTGTGTGTGTGTATTTGAAATCCCTACATTTTTTTAGAATGGAAATACGGTATATTGGTGTTGTAATCTATACTCGTATATACGAGGCATCTTTTTGAAGTAAGTACTATTTCGGATTTCCGCCGCTCTAGTGCTGCGGTCGGCAATCGGAGCATGCGCGCTGTATTCCGTTATCTGTTAACAATGTTTGGTTTTGCTGTTCGAAACGTTGAAGAAAATAAAAGATGGTTAAACAAGAGAGTCTAGCAAGGGAGCACCTAGCCGCTACGTTCTGTTCTCCGTTATCCAAGAACACATTTTTGCCATAAAGTTGGGAAATCTACAGCCCAGTTAATAAGACCGCTGCCCCCAAGAATGGGGAGCTTCGTGCCACGACCCATGGTAACAGTATGTACCAACCTTACTATAAGCCCTTAACTGGTCGCTGACACGCCAATGGAACGAGACAAATTCCACTAGTGACAGCAGTGCAACCGCTCTTCCAGTACAACTCGGGACCAGTAGAGCATTCCAAACGGCCGTGATTCAGTATCTCAATACTCTGTCTGATTAGTTCGGTCCAGGTAATGCAATCGGACCTTTATCCACTTTCGATTAACCTTACCTAAGGGCCGAACCCGGTATCTATTGGCAAATAACAGTCTCCATTTTGGATACATTTGTCACTGTTAAAGCCCGTTTAAGTGTATTTAAAATGCCTCCTGTGATAGGAAATGCCCCCGACTGTGTAATATGTAGTGTGATACTAATGTTTCTCCTATAGCGTTTTCCTGATTTTAAAGTTTTAATTCATCACAGTTGACATTCATTGTGAGATTTGTGAAATGTACGGGAAAACGCTATGGTAAGGGAAAGGTACCGGTAGGTATGTTGAAAAACTTGTTAAACTTTTGTTCTTGTGAACTCTCGTCAGCATATCCAGAGCCCAGCATGAGCATAACTTTCGGTGCTTCAAACGTTCCGTCACAATCTAGAAAATCACACTTCTTGGCACTTGAGGAAACTCGCAGGATACCGTTGATATCGTAAAGCGTATGTTCTCTTTTACTTTTCCATAACGTTTTGCACCGAGTCTCCAGTGATGAGTGAAGGTCATCCACTTTGTTCCTCGACATATACATTCGTGCGGCAGCTTTAAAGGTTTTCGCCCATTTCCTTACCGTCCCATCACTAATGGCATTTTCTCCGTACACTTTACAAATCTCACGATGAGTGTCAGTTGCTTCCACGCCTTTAACATAACGTAAACGTATCACACTGATTGCACATTCGGTGGCATTGTTGATCGCAGGAGGCATTTAAACCCACTTCAATAACCTGTAACAGTGACCCATGAATCCAACATTCCGGCTGTGGCTTTATCATCAGACACGGGGACTCAGCGATCATGCGACGATTGCTGACCGCAGCTCTAAAACGGTGGAATTCTAAAATGGTAATCCTCTAGTAATGGTAAGCCTCTAATGGTACTTGCGTTTAAAACATGATGATACGGTAAATTAAATGAAATAAAAACATACTTAAAATTTTCCTCTACAGAAGATTGAATATTGTATAACTACTCGGTCAAACATTATAAGGACTAACACCAATTCACTCACAACCTATGAACTTTTAAAACACCGAATATAAAACTGATGATACGGTAAATTAAATGAAATAAAAACATACTTAAAATTTTCCTCTACAGAAGATTGAATATTGTATAACTACTCGGTCAAACATTATAAGGACTAACACCAATTCACTCACAACCTATGAACTTTTAAAACACCGAATATAAAACTGATGATACGGTAAATTAAATGAAATAAAAACATACTTAAAATTTTCCTCTACAGAAGATTGAATATTGTATAACTACTCGGTCAAACATTATAAGGACTAACACCACTTCACTCACAACCTATGAAGTTTTAAAACACCGAATATAAAACTGATGATACGGTAAATTAAATGAAATAAAAACATACTTAAAATTTTCCTCTACAGAAGATTGAATATTGTATAACTACTCGGTCAAACATTATAAGGACTAACACCAATTCACTCACAACCTATGAACTTTTAAAACACCGAATATAAAACTGATGATACGGTAAATTAAATGAAATAAAAACATACTTAAAATTTTCCTCTACAGAAGATTGAATATTGTATAACTACTCGGTCAAACATTATAAGGACTAACACCACTTCACTCACAACCTATGAAGTTTTAAAACACCGAATATAAAACTGATGATAGGGTAAATTAAATGAAATAAAAACATACTTAAAATTTTCCTCTACAGGGGAATATGATGATTGAATATTGTATAACTACTCGGTCAAACATTATAAGGACTAACACCACTTCACTCACAACCTATGAAGTTTTAAAACACCGAATATAAAACTGATGATACGGTAAATTAAATGAAATAAAAACATACTTAAAATTTTCCTCTACAGAAGATTGAATATTGTATAACTACTCGGTCAAACATTATAAGGACTAACACCACTTCGCTCACAACCTATGAACTTTTAAAACACCGAATATAAAACTGATGATACGGTAAATTAAATGAAATAAAAACATACTTAAAATTTTCCTCTACAGAAGATTGAATATTGTATAACTACTCGGTCAAACATTATAAGGACTAACACCACTTCACTCACAACCTATGAACTTTTAAAACACCGAATATAAAACTGATGATACGGTAAATTAAATGAAATAAAAACATACTTAAAATTTTCCTCTACAGAAGATTGAATATTGTATCACTACTCAGTCAACCATTATAAGGACTAACACCACTTCACTCACAACCTATGAACTTTTAAAACACCGAATATAAAACTGATGATACGGTAAATTAAATGAAATAAAAACATACTTAAAATTTTCCTCTACAGAAGATTGAATATTGTATCACTACTCAGTCAAACATTATAAGGACTAACACCACTTCACTCACAACCTATGAACTTTTAAAACACCGAATATAAAACTGATGATACGGTAAATTAAATGAAATAAAAACATACTTAAAATTTTCCTCTACAGAAGATTGAATATTGTATCACTACTCAGTCAAACATTATAAGGACTAACACCACTTCACTCACAACCTATGAACTTTTAAAACACCGAATATAAAACTGATGATACGGTAAATTAAATGAAATAAAAACGTACTTAAAATTTTCCTCTACAGAAGATTGAATATTGTATAACTACTCGGTCAAACATTATAAGGACTAACACCAATTCACTCACAACCTATGAACTTTTAAAACACCGAATATAAAACTGATGATACGGTAAATTAAATGAAATAAAAACATACTTAAAATTTTCCTCTACAGAAGATTGAATATTGTATCACTACTCAGTCAAACATTATAAGGACTAACACCACTTCACTCACAACCTATGAACTTTTAAAACACCGAATATAAAACTGATGATACGGTAAATTAAATGAAATAAAAACGTACTTAAAATTTTCCTCTACAGAAGATTGAATATTGTATAACTACTCGGTCAAACATTATAAGGACTAACACCAATTCACTCACAACCTATGAACTTTAAAAACACCGAATATAAAACTGATGATACGGTAAATTAAATGAAATAAAAACGTACTTAAAATTTTCCTCTACAGAAGATTGAATATTGTATAACTACTCGGTCAAACATTATAAGGACTAACACCACTTCACTCACAACCTATGAACTTTTAAAACACCGAATATAAAACTGATGATACGGTAAATTAAATGAAATAAAAACGTACTTAAAATTTGCCTCTACAGAAGATTGAATATTGTATAACTACTCGGTCAAACATTATAAGGACTAACACCACTTCACTCACAACCTATGAACTTTTAAAACACCGAATATAAAACTGATGATACGGTAAATTAAATGAAATAAAAACGTACTTAAAATTTGCCTCTACAGAAGATTGAATATTGTATAACTACTCGGTCAAACATTATAAGGACTAACACCACTTCACTCACAACCTATGAACTTTTAAAACACCGAATATAAAACTGATGATACGGTAAATTAAATGAAATAAAAACATACTTAAAATTTTCCTCTACAGGGGAATATGATGATTGAATATTGTATAACTACTCGGTCAAACATTATAAGGACTAACACCACTTCACTCACAACCTATGAACTTTTAAAACACCGAATATAAAACTGATGATACTGTAAATTAAATGAAATAAAAACATACTTAAAATTTTCCTCTACAGGGGAATATGATGATTGAATATTGTATAACTACTCGGTCAAACATTATAAGGACTAACACCACTTCACTCACAACCTATGAACTTTTAAAACACCGAATATAAAACTGATGATACTGTAAATTAAATGAAATAAAAACATACTTACAATTTTCCTCTACAGGGGAATATGATGATTGAATATTGTATAACTACTCGGTCAAACATTATAAGGACTAACACCACTTCACTCACAACCTATGAACTTTTAAAACACCGAATATAAAACTGATGATACTGTAAATTAAATGAAATAAAAACATACTTACAATTTTCCTCTACAGGGGAATATGATGATTGAATATTGTATAACTACTCGGTCAAACATTATAAGGACTAACACCACTTCACTCACAACCTATGAACTTTTAAAACACCGAATATAAAACTGATGATACGGTAAATTAAATGAAATAAAAACATACTTAAAATTTTCCTCTACAGAAGATTGAATATTGTATAACTACTCGGTCAAACATTATAAGGACTAACACCACTTCACTCACAACCTATGAACTTTTAAAACACCGAATATAAAACTGATGATACTGTAAATTAAATGAAATAAAAACATACTTACAATTTTCCTCTACAGGGGAATATGATGATTGAATATTGTATAACTACTCGGTCAAACATTATAAGGACTAACACCACTTCACTCACAACCTATGAACTTTTAAAACACCGAATATAAAACTGATGATACTGTAAATTAAATGAAATAAAAACATACTTACAATTTTCCTCTACAGGGGAATATGATGATTGAATATTGTATAACTACTCGGTCAAACATTATAAGGACTAACACCACTTCACTCACAACCTATGAACTTTTAAAACACCGAATATAAAACTGATGATACGGTAAATTAAATGAAATAAAAACATACTTAAAATTTTCCTCTACAGGGGAATATGATGATTGAATATTGTATAACTACTCGGTCAAACATTATAAGGACTAACACCACTTCACTCACAACCTATGAAGTTTTAAAACACCGAATATAAAACTGATGATAGGGTAAATTAAATGAAATAAAAACATACTTATAATTTTCCTCTACAGGGGAATATGATGATTGAATATTGTATATCTACTCGGTCAAACATTATAAGCACTAACACCACTTCACTCACAACCTATGAAGTTATAAAACACCGAATATAAAACTGATGATACTGTAAATTAAATGAAATAAAAACATACTTAAAATTTTCCTCTACAGGGGAATATGATGATTGAATATTGTATAACTACTCGGTCAAACATTATAAGGACTAACACCACTTCACTCACAACCTATGAAGTTTTAAAACACCGAATATAAAACTGATGATACTGTAAATTAAATGAAATAAAAACATACTTAAAATTTTCCTCTACAGAAGATTGAATATTGTATAACTACTCGGTCAAACATTATAAGGACTAACACCACTTCACTCACAACCTATGAACTTTTAAAACACCGAATATAAAACTGATGATACGGTAAATTAAATGAAATAAAAACATACTTAAAATTTTCCTCTACAGAAGATTGAATATTGTATCACTACTCAGTCAACCATTATAAGGACTAACACCACTTCACTCACAACCTATGAACTTTTAAAACACCGAATATAAAACTGATGATACGGTAAATTAAATGAAATAAAAACATACTTAAAATTTTCCTCTACAGAAGATTGAATATTGTATCACTACTCAGTCAAACATTATAAGGACTAACACCACTTCACTCACAACCTATGAACTTTTAAAACACCGAATATAAAACTGATGATACGGTAAATTAAATGAAATAAAAACATACTTAAAATTTTCCTCTACAGAAGATTGAATATTGTATCACTACTCAGTCAAACATTATAAGGACTAACACCACTTCACTCACAACCTATGAACTTTTAAAACACCGAATATAAAACTGATGATACGGTAAATTAAATGAAATAAAAACGTACTTAAAATTTTCCTCTACAGAAGATTGAATATTGTATAACTACTCGGTCAAACATTATAAGGACTAACACCAATTCACTCACAACCTATGAACTTTTAAAACACCGAATATAAAACTGATGATACGGTAAATTAAATGAAATAAAAACATACTTAAAATTTTCCTCTACAGAAGATTGAATATTGTATCACTACTCAGTCAAACATTATAAGGACTAACACCACTTCACTCACAACCTATGAACTTTTAAAACACCGAATATAAAACTGATGATACGGTAAATTAAATGAAATAAAAACGTACTTAAAATTTTCCTCTACAGAAGATTGAATATTGTATAACTACTCGGTCAAACATTATAAGGACTAACACCAATTCACTCACAACCTATGAACTTTAAAAACACCGAATATAAAACTGATGATACGGTAAATTAAATGAAATAAAAACGTACTTAAAATTTTCCTCTACAGGAGATTGAATATTGTATAACTACTCGGTCAAACATTATAAGGACTAACACCACTTCACTCACAACCTATGAACTTTTAAAACACCGAATATAAAACTGATGATACGGTAAATTAAATGAAATAAAAACGTACTTAAAATTTGCCTCTACAGAAGATTGAATATTGTATAACTACTCGGTCAAACATTATAAGGACTAACACCACTTCACTCACAACCTATGAGCTTTTAAAACACCGAATATAAAACTGATGATACGGTAAATTAAATGAAATAAAAACGTACTTAAAATTTGCCTCTACAGAAGATTGAATATTGTATAACTACTCGGTCAAACATTATAAGGACTAACACCACTTCACTCACAACCTATGAACTTTTAAAACACCGAATATAAAACTGATGATACGGTAAATTAAATGAAATAAAAACATACTTAAAATTTTCCTCTACAGGGGAATATGATGATTGAATATTGTATAACTACTCGGTCAAACATTATAAGGACTAACACCACTTCACTCACAACCTATGAACTTTTAAAACACCGAATATAAAACTGATGATACTGTAAATTAAATGAAATAAAAACATACTTAAAATTTTCCTCTACAGGGGAATATGATGATTGAATATTGTATAACTACTCGGTCAAACATTATAAGGACTAACACCACTTCACTCACAACCTATGAACTTTTAAAACACCGAATATAAAACTGATGATACTGTAAATTAAATGAAATAAAAACATACTTACAATTTTCCTCTACAGGGGAATATGATGATTGAATATTGTATAACTACTCGGTCAAACATTATAAGGACTAACACCACTTCACTCACAACCTATGAACTTTTAAAACACCGAATATAAAACTGATGATACTGTAAATTAAATGAAATAAAAACATACTTACAATTTTCCTCTACAGGGGAATATGATGATTGAATATTGTATAACTACTCGGTCAAACATTATAAGGACTAACACCACTTCACTCACAACCTATGAACTTTTAAAACACCGAATATAAAACTGATGATACGGTAAATTAAATGAAATAAAAACATACTTAAAATTTTCCTCTACAGAAGATTGAATATTGTATAACTACTCGGTCAAACATTATAAGGACTAACACCACTTCACTCACAACCTATGAACTTTTAAAACACCGAATATAAAACTGATGATACTGTAAATTAAATGAAATAAAAACATACTTACAATTTTCCTCTACAGGGGAATATGATGATTGAATATTGTATAACTACTCGGTCAAACATTATAAGGACTAACACCACTTCACTCACAACCTATGAACTTTTAAAACACCGAATATAAAACTGATGATACTGTAAATTAAATGAAATAAAAACATACTTACAATTTTCCTCTACAGGGGAATATGATGACTGAATATTGTATAACTACTCGGTCAAACATTATAAGGACTAACACCACTTCACTCACAACCTATGAACTTTTAAAACACCGAATATAAAACTGATGATACGGTAAATTAAATGAAATAAAAACATACTTACAATTTTCCTCTACAGGGGAATATGATGATTGAATATTGTATAACTACTCGGTCAAACATTATAAGGACTAACACCACTTCACTCACAACCTATGAAGTTTTAAAACACCGAATATAAAACTGATGATAGGGTAAATTAAATGAAATAAAAACATACTTATAATTTTCCTCTACAGGGGAATATGATGATTGAATATTGTATATCTACTCGGTCAAACATTATAAGGACTAACACCACTTCACTCACAACCTATGAAGTTATAAAACACCGAATATAAAACTGATGATACTGTAAATTAAATGAAATAAAAACATACTTAAAATTTTCCTCTACAGGGGAATATGATGATTGAATATTGTATAACTACTCGGTCAAACATTATAAGGACTAACACCACTTCACTCACAACCTATGAAGTTTTAAAACACCGAATATAAAACTGATGATACTGTAAATTAAATGAAATAAAAACATACTTAAAATTTTCCTCTACAGGGGAATATGATGATTGAATATTCTATAACTACTCGGTCAAACATTATAAGGACCTACACCACTTCCCTCACAACCTATGAACTTTTAAAACACCGATTATAAAACTGATGATATTGTAAATTAAATGAATTAAAAACATACTTAAAATTTTCCTCTACAGGGGAATATGATGATTGAATATTCTATAACTACTCGGTCAAACATTATAAGGACTAACACCACTTCCCTCACAACCTATGAAGTTTTAAAACACCGAAAATAAAACTGTGTTTTCTTCTGTTTTAGTTTATGATATACACTATTTAAACTGTTTAAAAGTTTTTATTACACATATTATTATTAGACATGATAATTTTGTAGTTTATCCAAAGCGCAAAATTTATAAATACTTTTGTTCATTGAAAAGAATTCCAAAACATTTTTTTTTAATTCATACATGCATTTTATGTAATTATTGAAATTTTCACGTGTAAAAATCTAGAACAAATTGCTAAAATATCATTTTAGAATTATAGATTTTCTGTATCATTGGAATCGTGACATAACAAAATAAGGATATAAATATCATACAGAATGTCACTACAAAATAGAATCCGTCTCGGTTATAGGGTCATAAACCAAATGGCTATTTAAAGCTAACTGAAGCTAACGTTTCCCGTCATATCATAATCTAAGCCGCAGATATGATGTCGTAATGTTAGTATTTGATGTGGCCATAAAGTGCAAAAACTCTTCAAGACGCCCGGTTTTCAAAAGTTACATTTTACAAAACTAGTTCACATCACCAGATGAAATGTTAACTTTATGAATAAACCAATTAAATCCTGAAATATTGCTATATCACCAGACGAATCATCACTTACTAGACTCGCTGTAAAATGTAGATCCGATTATGATCTTCATCACTTAATCATTCCACATTAACATAATTTCGAAGTTGCTTGAACAAAGTTTATTCTAATTACAGTATTTAACTCAAAACGTAAGGCGTAAAAATTATTATTAATTATTTTCCTAGTACCCTATAAAAGTATTAAAATTTATAACATTTTAAAATTTGATGCTCTTCAAATAAAAATGAACAAAATTAAAACATTTAAACTTACATAATTAAGTACTTTTCACCTAGATGTTATAAATATTTTTAAGCAATACAATATAAGCTTATTTCATTAAGTAAAGTTAATTAATGAAATTCTTTAAAAGTGAAGTTCTTTCATATACTAAAGAAATTTAATTAAATGTAAAGTTTCTAATCTTATAAAAAACAAGAAAGAAACCAATTTGGAAAAATATATATATGACCTGGTATCAAAAACGTGGCTACTTCAATTTCGTAATAACTTATTATTTATTATCAGAATCATATTAAGCTTGTTGGATTAAAACCACGGAATTTTTGCTAGAAAAAACCACGTAGTTTACTACAGAATTTGTGTTCAATGTATTTGATTTCCTTTTATCTCACTATCAGTACGTTTTCAGTTTACTAATGTCATTAAAGTCTTGTCAAAGTATTGTTAAATGTTCGCCATTAAAATAATTTGGATAATATTAACGTACAAAAAGGAAAGTATACAATAAAATCTTAGTAATAACAGAGAGGTTTTACACTTCTAACACCATTTTAGCTATAAAAGATTTTTTTTATAAATCTCAAATATAAGCGCAACCAATATGTGATTTATAACATTATTAAAAAGCTACATAATAAATGAAAATTTGTTAATTTTAGGATGTATGGCATATTCATTAAAAGGCAGCATAAATATTTATACTGTAGAAATGTTGAGGAAATTAAGAAGGAGTTTTCACGTGTTTTCAAATTTTAATAATGTTTATATATTTTTATTTTATTGTTCAACATTACCTTAAACTCACGAAAACTTTGTAGAAAATAAAATCGTTTATGGGCCACATGGTTAGGACTACAGTCAGGTGATGTGTCATGGTTTTATAACTAGGCTATTATTACAGTATGTTGTTTAGCCAAATTTGTATATTACGTTTAATATAACTATGAAAGTTTTATTTCAAATAAAGTTTATAAAATATATTTTTTTACAAATAATATGTACGAAATATAATAGTTACATTGTAAGTTGTACTTGTACCATTGTGAAAATATATTTAAAAATATTAACTAGATTATATTGTCTCAATATTTGATATCTTTATCGATTGTGTGTGCTTGTAACAAACACTTATTCATAGAATCTGAGGTTGAATATCTTCCTACTGTGTAAGCAGAAACTCAAACATGTGTGTGCAAACTCTTAGTAAACTTGCTCGACCTAAATACAACTTTCCTTATATAATGTTAGCACAGTGTGATAAACATTAATACCAACAGCTGTGATCTTTTGCATTTGGGATTACTGGAGACGAATTCACGTGGCGTGCATATATATATATATATATATATATATATATATATATATATATATATATATATATATATATATATATACATATATATATATACAATTTTTAAATTAAAAATGAATCAATATAAAATTTACTGAAGTAATAATTCAGTGTATTATTACACAATTGATATAGGGATTTATACTCAATTTGTTGTTTGAAATTTTCAAGCCCATATAACTTATCAAACACAGATAAATTTAAATTACTCATAAACTCTTTTGGTTTATTTTATCATACATTTTAAATTAATTTCTTCGTATATTGTAATGATTTCAGTATGTTTAGATTTATCAGCAGAATAAAGGATGTGGGTATTATTGGTAAAAATACCAGATAAAATAATACTGGTAGATGGTTTACGTTAGTATGTAACATATCATTTGTTTGAGTATTTAGCATGAACATATATATATATATATATATATATATATATATATATATATATATATATATCTTCCAGAAGGCCTGCATATTATCTAATTACTTTTTTTCAAAAATCTTTATTATAGAAACTATTTATTTCACTGTGAGATTTAAACTAGAACCTAATCAATTCAGACAAAATAGCAACAGACAGAAATGTTACTAGTATTTTTTTAAATATATTTATTTAAAATAATTTAACACCTTACAAGTAGAATATAGCATAACTTAGGTTTAACAAACGCGTTAAATAGCTTCAAGTACCTTCAACAGGCTGTGTTTATTTTACTTTCCGGTTTAAAGCATACATAACAACAAATATTATTAATATAATAATTATTTAATAGTAATATTAAGTTTTATATATACTAGCACCCCGTGGCAGCATCGCCCACACTTGTTTAAAATTGTCACTTTATATGTTAATTTTAACCTACATTTGGCTTGTTTTCTAATAAGAAGTTTTACTAATTATTGAACAGGCAATGTCTCTGAAATTATACTTTCTCTGTACATTTCATATTAGACTTCTATACTTTCCACTGAAATTTGTAAATTTCACCCTTTAAAATCAACATTTTGCAAAATTATTTCTTAGTGTGTATCTGTGTTATGAACGGAATGTACCCTAAAAATTTCAAGTCTCTACCTTTTATAGTTTCGAATCTACGTTGATTCTCAGACAATCACTCAGGACAACAATTCTTATATATATGTATATATATATATATATATATATATATATATATATATATATATATATATATATATGTATATATACATTACCTTACATAACCTAATGTACATAGCCTACTCTGAAAGTACTGAACACAGTTCTATGAAAACATATGTGTTATATAATTTAAATGAATTATATAAATTTCTGAAAATATTTTTAAAAAAATTAGAAAGACTTGAATTAAACCTCAATGAGTAAAAAATTTACTACTTCTTATGATTAACATACACATTTAGGAAGTAGATATTTCTTGATTTGTACCAGCTTTCAAGTAATTTCCTAAATAGTGACGTCATGTTCTACTGATACAATCTATGTTCTATGCTACACTGATTTAGTATAGGAGGTTTCATGTATAACGTCAAAATATTTGGAAAAGATGATAATTACAAGCCGCGTACCTTTCTTTATTGATTTTGCAGTATCCAAAGAAAAACTCGACATTAATTGTGATCCATTTATTTTTATGTGTCATAAGTAAAGACCCTTAAACTAAATGCTATATCATTCTGAGTATTTGCATACATAAATGTATACTATAATCTATATATATATATATATATATATATATATATATATATATATATATATATATATATATATATATTAAAAACAACTAAGGTTATACAAGAATATGTATTAATTTATATTCAAAGCTTTTCGTTAGTAAAACAGTACCAATATCATCAGGAATGCAAGTTAAAAATCATGTGTTAAATTTAATTTAATTGAAAATAATAGGTTTTATTAATATTATACTTGTGAAGCATACTTAGGCCTACACTTTACGCGGTAGTAATTATTTTAAAATCATATATTGAATACCTATACGTAAATATTGCCAATGAGCTGAATTTATAATCTAAATAGGTATACAATAGACAAAAGTAGAAAATAAATTACAATGCTCACTAATGTCCAATTACAGTCACTTTTGTGTTTCACATTATTAAAATCAAAATCAAAAAGCCTATAAACAAGTTTCAGTTATACTATGAGTTAAACGAAATTTGCATTATGCTAACACAGCCCACGTAAAAATTTATTGCGTTTTTAAAATTAAAAAAAATTTTCTACATTTATAATATTAGATTCTTAACTAATATAAGTATATTTTTACTTTCTTCTGCCTATGTTTGCATACTTTGGTCTACACACTTTCACTATCATCAATATAACTAAATTTCATAGTTTTGTCTTAGAATGATAAAATATAACCAAACACAATACAGGATATGATTTCAATACCAAGAATAATTTTCTACATTAATGCATTTATTCCATTGTTGAACAATTTTTTCAACTTTAAATAACAGAGACATGCCGTTATTATCTATAATAAAACCGGATTTTTTGTCCAGTAATAATGATTAAAAGAAAAAAACAATTTATGGAAATTCCTTTAAAAAATACAATTATGCTCATACAAACACTTTCAATTTTTATTTTAAATATTTTGTGGCTGTGACTTCTAATATTCACAATTTCTATAAATACGGTATTCATTCAACTCTTTCAATTTAGTTCACACTCTCCCTGTTAAATATTTTGCCATGTAACGGCAACATTGATTTCCGGAGGACCTTAAATAATTAAATGAATGAAGTTGACGTTTTGTACATACCTCACTGGGCGAAGTACCACCACTTGTCGGACAGTTATTCGGGTGCACCCTTTCCCGCACTTATCAATTACCTGTTGAACTTAAAGAAATCACTTATATTCAAAATGTCACTATTAATGTTAAGAGTACCTTCGCCACACGACAGGAGAAAAAAAGAGAGCGAAATGGTCTAAACCGAGCCTCGTTTAGAACACACAAAAACTACGTCACGTCGAGAGTGACGGGAGAGATGTCGTTTAACCGACTATTCGAAAGGAACTGGGCCGTACCGAACCTTGTAAGAGACAAAGGTTGGCCGATAAGGAGTCCCTCTCTGAAGCAGTTACACTGTCTTTTAAATTATCTTTAATTTAAAGAAAAGTACGTAACACTCCCTATGTAGGGCCTTTATCTTATTCAAATATTCATTCGTTAATAAAATTATTTTTATTCATTTACTAAAGTTCAAATACATTTATTTCATTAAACTTTATTGGATGGCACATACTCAAATGTTATTATACTTGATGTTATTGATGTTTTTTCAAGTATTATTTCATTAATTAAATTAAATTTTTATGGAGAAAAACCTTTCACACAAGGGCAAGGTGTGCAGTATAGTTACTCAGTTCCATTTTGCTGAAAATAAGTGATAACATAAAACAGATGATTATGTGTTATAGGTTATGTGGTAGAGCAATTGTTTTAACGCATAAGTAATGTCAATTTATTTATAATAATTGTAATTAATTATTTTAAAAAACGTGAATACAATTTGTCTTTGCTCTTATAAATAGGAATTGACTTTTAAAAAAGGTATATTACTTTCTTGTCTTACCTTAAAACAAAAGGTGTTTTATTGTGTTTGAATTTAGAAAGGAAATTATTTAGAAACCATTAATTCCTCTAAATAAAAAGATCCATTAGTCTCTCTGCTATTGAATCCAAGTTTTTTCTCGACAGTAGTCCAGTGTCACATGCCCAGTCTCGCACTTCCATTAGGCACACGCTGTTCACTCAAAGGAGACTGATGGATGTAGCGTGAAACGGATTGGAAGTTTCTCTTACTTGCTGCATTATCAATAACCTACAGAGGTAACTTTAGAAATACTTTCATTTTCACTTTCAAAATTACACTTACTCTGTTAATTAAATTATTGTTTTCATGACGATTGTTCCGTATGAATATCTTTCATAGGTTTTTTCAATGTTTGTTGAAATGTCATTATTTGTTAAAATAATGAAGTCTTTAATTACTATAAAAATTGATTAAATATGTGAGTCATCAATTATTAAATGTTATTACAGTTTTGCATCTCATTATCTAACATACCATATGTTATTTTATTTTTTATTATACATTGTAATAAAATAATACTATATTTTGTGCATATAATTACCAAAACGACATAGTTGTTATTGATTTGTATATGTGTAATAATATTCTCGTATTTTGCTATTATCGAAATGTTTACATTGCACAAATTTAATTGAACGCAAATGCTTTCATCTAATTGCATCAAACCAATTATATTGAAATAACATAAACATTGTACCCAAGGTGGTATTATAAGACTATATAATTAATAAAATAATTATCTCATTTTTATAATTAATACTTTATTGATGTATTTAGAAAATAAAATCTGTGAATGTTTATCATAATCGATCTATTTCAACTAAAATATTAAAGCAATAAATAAATAAAAATATATATAAAATAATAATGTTATGATATAATGTCCAATTATATTATTACATTTTTTTTTAACTTTCATATACGGCACTTTGTAGGCTATATTTTCGTGTCAATTCATTACCAATTCTACTAGCAATTTATCCCTGAAGCGCATTTAAATGACGAGAAATGAGTTACTAATGGAAGAGAAAAATTAACACTTCGGTGTACCTCTAAATATATCTAAACTACAATTAAAGTTTTGGCGTTGCAATAAATATTCTCGCTGACGATGCTACTTGGTCACTTTGCCTTTGAAAATATGTTTCCCTAAAATACAAACCTTGATGCAGTGTTTTTAAATTCTTTCCATTAGCTCACACTCTCTTATATATATCTTGTACAAATTGTCTATTAATAAAATACGTTTTCATTCATCCAATCAACTTCAAATACATCTTTTTTTAACCTAGAGTGGATGACAATTGATGCTAACACAGATTTTTCCAATATTTATTTAGTAATGAAATATTAAAATTGGTGGGGTCAGCCGAATTCGAACTGTGAATCTTTATAGCGCATCTTGGCACTGCTCAAACGTTCCAATACCTAGTAATATATTTTTCATAGAAGTACGAGGTTCAAAAAATACGCGAACTGTTTGAATTACGCGGCTCAAGTTAGTTTCAGGAGAGTCCGCTTGGTGTCGCTAGGTTCATATAAATCAGCTGATTACAACGCGGTATTTCAGTCGCAGATATCTTCATTTGTTGATGAGTTACACGCAGTTTAGTAAAGAGTGTTTTTTTCGTTTGTCGGATTTTAAAATGGACAGCCTGAAGGAGCAACGAATTGCTATGACATTTTGTGTAAAACTAGGGAAATCTGCAACAGAAACATTTGCCATGCTTAACACGGCCTACGGCGATGTTGCCATGAGGCTTATTGCATGTTTCAAGTGGCATGAACGTATCAAGGGTGGCCGACAGTCGATTGATGACGATGAGCGTCCTGGACGTCCTTCATCGTCAACTGACGACCCACACGTTGACAAAATCAACACCCTGGTGCGCGAAAATCGACGTCTGACCATTAGGGAGATTTCCGAAGAGTGTGGGATATCAGTTGGATCTTGTTACGAGATTTTGACCGAAAAATTGAAGATGCACCGCGTCGCTCCGAAATTTGTGCCATTCCTGAAAACAAAGGTCCAATCATCCCAATGGGCGAGTCAAACGTCCCCAAGAACTAAAAAAGATCGCCAAGTTCGGTCGAATGTGAAGGTGATGCTGATAGTTTTTTTTTTTTTTTTTTATGTTGTTCACTAAAAGTACCTTCGTGGAGGCTCTACAGTCAACCGGATTACCTACATTCAATTACTGAAACGTCTGAGGGACGCCGTCCGACGCAAAAGGCCAGAACTGTGAAGTGATAACTGGTTTTTCTATCACAACAACGCTCCAGCTCACTCAGCACTCAGAGTTTTTAGCCAAACACTCGCTCACTGTTCTTTCCCACCCCCCCTACTCACCAGACCTTGGTCCTTGTGACTTTTTTCTTATTCCCAAAACTTAAAAAACCCCTCAAAGGAAGAAGATATGAAACGATTTCGGAGATTAAGGCAAATGCGATGAAGGAGCTGAACGCCATCACAAAAGAAGCGTATCAGGACTGTTTTAACAAATGGAAACACCATAGAGATAAGTGTGTGTGTTGGGGAGGAGAGTACTTTCAAGGAGACCCAGACGTGTAACTTCAAAATAAAGTACATTTTTTTATGACCTCAGTCCGCGTATTTTTTGAACAGGCATCGTATATGAATGTGTCCACCCCATCTGGTTTTCAAGCTTCAACCGTTGGTATGGTCACCACACAATACCATTAATAGTACTTTAGGGTCGCTAAAATACAAACTTTCTTTGTCGACCTCAGTAGGAATGTACTTAGAAAATGTATTTGTTATATTGCTTGTTTATACAAGCATGTGCAACCATAAAATAACATTTTTAAACCGATTACTTTATAAATATGTTTGATTACTTAAAACCTTATTTCCATTTATCTTTATTTCGTGTATAGATCCTATCTTAACCACAATTTTAAAGTAAAAATTAAAATATACTACTTCTAGTAATTGTGTATAACTAGATGACTCATTAGTATAAATTAGTACAAATAAATTACACTTGAAAAACAATTTGCAATTTGTTTCTATCTCTCAATTATAAACGTTCTTATTGATTGAACAGTTATGTCAATTAACTTTATAATAGAATATAATTATAATTTCATTATACAAATTTAAAATATTTGTTTTACAATTCAATAGAAACGAGCACTAACTTACCATCCTTAAAATAATATCAATTACAATATAAATCAAATCAAACTTGTTTTATTTTCATTCCTAAAATAAATACAATTTTATAACTTTTTTCATCTAGAAGCCATATCGTAGAATTGAAAAAAACATACATTTATACATTTTTTTATGAAAGTTTTGAACAAAATACTCAATTAGTAAATTGAGATAATTTGTAAACCTAAGTCACTTCTCATAGTAATATATATATATATATATATATATATATATATATATATATATATATATATATATATATATAATACATGGCATTATATATATGTATATAATAGTACCAGCATCTTCAGGAAAATAATTAGGCCAAAAGCTTTAAATAAATATATTCATTAAAAGTATTCTTGTTTTTGAAATATTTTAAATTTATTAGCTATATTACAAGAAAACATATCACCATATTTAATATATATATATTATAAAGTACCTTAACCATCCACGTTGGACGACATTTTTATATAACGAACCTTTGCCTTCCACGTTTGGCGACAATTGTTATATAACGAACCTTCACTTACTGCTTCTCTACAGGATAATTTTTACTCTTAGGAATTTAAATTAATAATCCAGCTACTTGCTTTTATAATTACAGATTTATTTTATCCTGCAATCAATATTGCATCTACAGGTAATTCATATAATTCTTTTACTAACTCTAATATTTGCCGATAGGCATCAAGACTCTTATTTTACTATTGATTGTTTTTAATAATTCTAAATTTACTTTCTTTAGCTATCTAAGGGCGTGTATACGTTACTGCACTTGTGGTTTAATAAATTTTTATATTTCAATAAGTTATGACGTTTTAAGGAATTTATAAAAATTTAAATGTTCTTAAATGTTATGGTTTTAAAGAGTTGGCTTTATAATGAAAATAAATTATTACTTATTACTTGCGTGGTTCCTTGCTTCACTTCACTTGACACAAATTCACTTATTATTATTTTCCTAATTTCAGTTTTCTTAATTTCTGGAAATGCTTCTACTCCGTAACTGACTTTATTAATCACTCCCTTATTAATCTCCCTTACTTTAAATTGACACGTTACTTTGTTTGACTTTGATATTTCTTACTAAAAACTGAACATTACTTCTCTCTCGAGTCCTACATTATGACTCCTCGAGTCCTACCACTTGACCCTTTCGAGTACTGAAAATTGACTGACTTTTCTGAACATCCTCTTGGATCGTATCCGTTTGTTTCATCCCCTCTTCAAATTTGATTGGCTCCCTTATGGCGCTCAAACTCTGACTAGCCTATGAAATTTTGCCGCTTCCCGCACTTTCCTTTTTTTGCTTCGTGGGAATTTGTTGAACTTTCCCACAGGTGCATGTGTTTTTCTGTATTCTCAGGGATTCCTAGTCATAAATCTCCCTGGTCCGTGGATGTTTAGGTAAAGCTTCTCTCCCATGAGCGAGGCACGTCTTGGTTTACTTACAATGAACCCCTTTCGAATTATTTTTATTTATGATTTGCAGGTGTGTGCAATAACTTATTTCGGCCGATAGATGTGACAATAGACTAGCGCTAGCTAGGGATATTTCACAAGTTCAACTAATTTTACCAACAGCCTTCTTAACTTAATGAATTTCGTTATAATATATATATATTTATATATATATATTTATATATATATATATATATATATATATATATATATATATCAGTAACTGGATAACCTGTTGTATAAAGAGCATGTCCTTTCTACTAGGTCTCAACAAGAATAATTTGCGTTGCTCACCCTTCTGTCTGTTGCCCTTTTGTCGGCATTATTAGGTTCTAGTTTACATCTTACAGTGAATTCAATACTCTTTTATAAAGAAAAATGCAAAAATTAATGTTAATCATTAGCGTTGGTAAGCTATTTACTTGGAAATGATGTTTAAATCATTCTCAAATGAAATCTCCTACAGCTTCAAAAATTTATAATTCTGTAATAGTATATGATTTTGCAAAACTGTTTTTTAGTTCTTGTAAGTTATGTTTTTTTTTATCTAAGTTCGTTTTATAGTATATACTGTACATAAAAATTTGTATATTAATAAGGTACACATAAGGATAAAACAAAGATGTAGTAATCTTTTTCACGTTTGTTAAGTTCTTGTGAAATGCTATTTTACATTATTATAATGGTTGGTTTCCTTTTATCTATAAGGTGAAATTTACATTTAATATATAAGGTAAGTTAAGAAATTTAACATTTTTTACAAGCTATGTACGTCCTATTTGAATTTATATTGATATATTTTTTTTATAACGACAATTATTTAAAATTCTTCATTGTGAAATTACTCTTCTGTATGTAGTTCAAATGGTACCAAAGTTTTTTTTTAAAATAAGGTTATATAATTTAAACATGACTAAGAATAAATAGATTTGTCAGTAAAATTCTTAGAGAATTAAAAATAATCTTTGAAAATACGACTTTTTAAAAATATATATAATATTTAGGCTTTATTGAAGATATACATAGGATACAAATACTCAAAAAAATGTGATATATCTACAAGTAATATTATTATATTAGTCAACTAACGTCTTAAAAATATTTAAATAATAATACTGAATATATTACAACACATGAAGAATTAAATTTAAAATGTATGATAAAATAAATCAAAAGACTTTTTGATTAATTCAAACGCTTGAGGCTTGATTTAAGTTGTATTACATTCGTATTACAAATTAGGTAGAAATCACTTTTTAAACTGCTGCAAATTTCGATAAATCATTTCTTCAGTAATTTCTATACTGAAACATTCTAGTCTGAATATTCGCAAACAAAATTAATTTGACTCTCCAATTTTCCAGCAACGTTTGCAAACCATTAATCCCATATGCTAAAGATCACAGCTGTTGGTATTAATGTTTATCACACTGTGCTAACATTATATAAGGAAAGTTGTATTTACGTCGTTTAAGTTTACTAAGAGTTTACACACACACGTTTGAACTTCTGTTTAGACAGTGTGAAGATATTTAACCTGTCATCGTATTAATCTGTGTTCCGTTATACTAAATATATAAAGTTATCAATGATTAATACCATTAGATGCTAATTATTATTTTCTTATGTCTTTTTTTTTTAAATATTATAACTACAATAATATTTATTATGTTAATCATAATTACACTCGCAGACATTATTGTTAAATGCAAGCGGTTAATTTGTGAGTCAGGTCCTACTATGAGTTAGTGAATTAGCTGAGAGTTACTGAAAGCGTAAATGCGCTGTTATTATGAATATACTAAGGTTATGTCACGGCGCTATTTCTTAAGAGTGCAGGAGGAATAAGGCCTGAAGACGATAACATATGCTTTATTAAAACGTTGCATGTTTAAATAAATAACTGTACCTGATTCACCTAAGTCAAACGCTTTGAGTTAACAATATTTATTTTAGTTTAAAAGCATTGTTTGTAAGTCATTTATTTCGGACATAAACGTTATTGCGACCTTTAGTGGGGGAAAAAATAAAAAATGTTTTTTAACAATTCCTACTGAAGTCAACAAAGAAAAATTTCATTTGAGGGTATTTTAATTTTATAATTACAATTAATATAAATATGTATACTGCAACGGTGCTTCACCCCGTCAACCTTCTACCTGTCGAAAGTTGCCTACCACCTAGTTACATGAGCAAGTATTTAAAATCCCAAAAAGAATTGTGACGGGACATTTCAACCCGTTACAATACACATACATATGCCAGAATAACAATAATAAGTGGCAAAATATAAAGCGAAATTCCTTCCAATTTTACATTTTCCTTTCTATGTATGGTGATGGACTATTATATTTTTTTTTATTATTATTTGTTCAATTTCTTGTTTTTTGTCACTTGCATGTAGTTTATTTTCGCTTTCCTATAGAATTGTCAGTTTGGGAAACAAGGCTCGATAACGTTAATCCACTTTGTTTATTTTATTCTTTTCATTCATCCTTGAACATTTACGATATTGTGTGGTAACCATGGCAACAATTTAAGGTTGTACAATAGAGGTTTCAATGAGAACCAGATGGGAGCAAAATA
>JBAIZL010000002.1:6723293-6765793 GCA_036971475.1 Prosapia bicincta
TTTATACATAAAATAATAAATTACGAAAAGTTTTACATTCAATTTACTGATAATTTTATGGATCAGTTAAATATAATACACATTTCATTGAAGTTAAAAATATGTTACATATTTTTGTATCAACAATTAAAAAAAAACAGTTGATAATACTGAAATTCCACCTGCTTTGACTTGCAAATGTCATTTTACAAAAACCGTAAACTGTAAAACTCTGTAGTTTTGACTTGCGTAATAAATGAAATTAAAATCATCACATATAATATAAAAGTCATTTTCAAAATTTAATTTAATACTTTTATTACTTATGTGATTAGGAAGTTATTGCATATATGAATTAGGTTAATAGGATAGTTTACTTATCGTCAAAATTTATTTTACTACCACTAGTCATATACATTTTCGTTAGAGCACAGCATAATTTTATTATTTTTATATCTAGAATATTTCTTTAATATTTAGAAACAGGGAAGATACAAAAATATGTGTTAAACTGTAAACCTGACAATATAAAGAGTTTTAGACAAAACTTAATTTACAGGATAGTTTAGGCCGTTGATTATATACGTAGTTAAGCCTATAAACACTTTAAAATAATTAGATTATTTCACTTTTAATTACACAAAACCTATTCCTAGATATACTGCCTATACATTTATGTTTTATTTTAATTACTCCTTTGGAATATTTTCTAATAAAATTATCGACTAACCTTTACTAAAACAAAGTTTAAAAAACTTAACAACACCCTTAATAATTAATATTTAGTTAACGGTATACTAACAGATTTGAAAAATGGATGATTTTGTAGTTTTAGTGTCTTACTGGTAAATAAATTACAAATTAGGAATATTACTTTCAGTTAGACTAAAAGGTTAAACAGTTCTTCAGCAATAATGAGGAACCGAAAGAGCTGTTGTTGAAGAGATTGGAGTGTGCTAGAGGAGACGCTGAAAGCTTTTATCCTGAGTACGTCGTGTTTTACTTCTTCACTTGTAAAGGTTTAAACGATTCTACTTTCGTTGGAGTAACTAATGATTAACTAATTAAACTAAATATTTAAGGTTAAGTTTTTTTTTAATGAACAGTGAATTTCATAAATATAATCCACTAGCACCTCGTTGCGTCTTCGCCAGCACTCGTTTAAAATTGTCACTTTATATGTCATTTTATTAAATATAAAAACAACTAATAATTGATATTTATTATGGAACGGAAATACAAAGCTATAATACCGTATTATTTAACCGAAAATATATGGAATGTATACAAATGATTTAAGCAAATCATGTTGTATAATATTGAAATTTTGGCAGTTTTACAATTTTTAGCCTTTAAAATAGACATTTTGCCAAGCCTTTTCTTAATGTGGGTCTATGTAATGAACAGAATTTACCCCGAAAATTTCAAGTCTGTACCTTATAGTTTTGATTCTACGTTTATTTTCAGTCAGTCACTCAGGACAACGATTCTTATATAGACCTATATATATTGAACAGGGAGATATTTTATGAATACCACGACAAACCTAAATTCACATTCTATCGTTCTAATAATACTAAAATCTGTAAAAATATTTATAAAATTAGGTAGAAGTATATTTAATTATTTTCAGTTTTAATCACAGTAAAAAAATTGTGTCTTAATTATACTTGTTTTGGTAATAGTTACTTTATTTTAAACTCTTTTTTTAATAGATGTTCCTTTATACTTCAAATAATATTTAAATAATTGTAGTGGTGAAATACGTTTTGAAACTAAGTAGTAAATGAAATATTTTTATTCCGTTTTCTCGTTGAATTTGATAAGATAAAAAAAAATAAGTAAATGATCTTGTTATTGCTTAAATAAATTTTAAACATAAAGTAATGTAAATGCAAAATATTAAAGGAATGTTTACTTTTTTGCAACAAGTGCGTTTCTATTAAAATGTGTTATTGTTGATTTTTTTATAGTTTGCTTAAGTTTCTATTATGAGCAATAAATTATTATCGATATTTATTGAGTAATGATATGAATATGCTGCCTTCTTGAGCAACTGTATGTTATGAGCAGTTAATCGTAATAAGTGAATATAAATTGCTATTTATATAAGTTGTTATAAATCTAAACGTATATAATTATAAGTATTATAATATTAAAATATAAAGCATTATTTATACATTAATGAAATTCAATGCTCGTATTTAAAACATATACTTCAGTTTCTGCTCATACAAAATCTCCAAAACTATAAATACATTAAAACGATAATATGTTAACATATTGTAATTTTATTGAATGTGCAATGTTCTCTTTTCACAGCCTTACGTGATTCCCCTGATGACTGTTTAAAAAACTCTAACAAAGGGATGCTTATTTTTTTTACATTGTTGACTTATTTTGTTCTTTTTCTTTTTCTTGAATCATTTACTTGTTTACAATAATTATAATAAATAACTGTGTTGAAATTTGTTTTAAACAATTCCAAAATAGATACGATAGTAGAAGAAATCTTACTACTAGCTTAGCTTTTTTTTTAGTAAGGAAAAAGGTTTTTTATCTGGCCAGTAGAGTATATCCGCTATATCCCTTGTTATCGATTGTGGTTTCACGTGCAATAATCTTCTGTAGCCACGGTTGACTTCACTCATTATTTCTTATAAAAGATTTAATGATGCACAATAAATAAATCTGGTTTTGTAACAGAAAGTCTCCTTTCTCGAAACATATATTGCGTTTATCTCAGTATTTTACGTACAGAATATAGCAGTACCGCATGTCTCTAATACTGTACTGGTAGAAATATTGCAGTTGTTATTATTAAATTAGTCCATTTAGTTAGAAAACTAAACAACCAATACAATATTTTACAATTTTTATGTAAATATTCACCTTGATCAATCTTTTTAAAAAACAATTAATAATATGTTTCGAACGTCTAAATTTATAATGTCAGCAGGTTTAAATTGTAGTTTATTTTTATACGAGTGAAATGGATTTTATTAAGTACATATAATAAAAAAACATAAAATAAATTTATTTAAAACTAAAATTAAAACACTTTTAGTAAAATGAAGGTTATTAATAACTAGTTCTCCGTTTTAAAACTATGTAATGAATCTACTTTGTATCTGTTCTTAAAATTGGAATGAATAATATTATTTGGACTATCTACACTGGTCAGCCATTAGAACAATACACTTGAGAAAACATGAAGAGGTCAATATTTTGTAAATACGACAAATTCACAAATTGAAAAGATTCAGAAAATTGTATTCTGTGTTCTTTATTATGAATTGTATATTTCATAAAAACCTTTTGGTCAATCATAATCGTAATATATTGTTCTTTCAAATATAAAACAATTACACTGTCAAGTTATATATGCAAAATATGTAATATCGAGTTCTGGTACATATGTAAATGGATTAGATTAAGGCTTAGAAATGGCTTAGACTAGATTCTCAAATCAGTATCTAATTCTGTACTTTGAGTTTCCAAAGTTTTTTGTACTATAAAATAAAAATAGGATTCAAAAACTTCTCTTTAAACCTAATTAGCCTTGAAACAATAAACGGTAATTAACATTTTATATTACAATTATTAAAGAAAAATAATTTTACGTGATATACATTGCGCCTATAACAGGTAAATGGTTATCCTTTTACAAAAATGGTTGTGTGGGAACAGGGATTTAGTTTGATCATAGTAAGTTTAAATTACATGTTCTGTTGAAGTTAATAAAATAAATATATCAATTACACATTCCTACCCGTCGCGCGTTGCTGCAATATCAGACGCGAGGAATGTCAAGGAAGCTTCCTATAAAAACTCATTTAATTTTTTTTATTAAGATGCATTTGTATGGTCATTATAAGGATATTTTAAAGATTTGTTTCTTTTCTATTTATATATTTATTTGCTTTTGTATAATTAAATCTCCCACTACGACTACTTTCCTGATTTAGGTTTTAAAAAGAACTGAATTCAACCATTCTAGCCAAACCTTTAACCTTTCTGAAAAACCACTATAGCCACTGCTTAATATATACTGTATATATATATATATACACACAGTATATATATATATATATATATATATATATATATATATATATATATATGCAATTATTTGGCCTCATAGACTACTACATAAATTTAAATAAATATTTTTAGTATACCGGCGTATAAATTAATAATAAACTCATTCGAATCTATCTCAAAACACATAATTTCATCCTAATACTATATCTATTTCATTCAAATATTACGTAACACACAAAACAAAGGCATCATTCTCATTACATTAAAATAATTTATGACGATATATTTTAAAATTTTAAGTATTTCTACCATATAAGTTAAAAACGTTTTAAATTCAAAAGCATTTTAACTAAATATTGTACATTTCATAAAGTACTAACGCGTTAAAACATCTTTTATGAAAACTAACCCAAAGACATGTAAAACATGGTGTATGTAATAACATTTTTACTAATTTTAAGTGTTAGCTGTACATATCGCCACCTATTGAATAATAGTTAATAATAGCTAATATTCGTCTAATAGACTAATAGCTAATAGACTAATAATAGTCTAATATTTAAATTCAATTGACTCAATGCTTGGTTAGAAAAATAGTTTTATAATTAACTCATTAATTTATTTTCTACATAAATTCAATCAATCTATTGAGCGATCGCAACGCTTCCTACCGGATCAAATAGTGAATCTAAACCATTCTCGAATCATTCTTAATTACGCAAACAAAATTTCATGCAATTCTGTCCAACCGTTAAAAGCATTACAGTCACATACGAACGGACAGAATTATATATATATATATATATATATAATTCATTAAAAATTATGATAATCCTGTACTATTGAATAAAACATTAGAAAAATCAACAAATAATTATTATTTTTAGCTCAATATTAAAAGATAAACATTTTTTATTGTTTAAAAACCATTAATAAAACGCGAGGAAGCTGAATCGTGATCATGCATATTTAACCTTTCTTTTTATGAATAATAACAAAAACAATTTCGAATGCAAAACAGCTTCTATTACCATAAAACATAAAAACTTTACGATATAAATAAAGTTATAGGTCAGAAAATATTATTAAGACCACATGGCGATTTTCATTTGTTGAGAAACAGTTCATATGCTCTACTATACTCCTACACTCTATGATGTAGATAAAGTAAAATACTTTTAACATGTTATTCAGAGGTGTTTACATTAGGTTATTGTTGTTGAATTTGGAAATTTGTTTTACAAAATAGTACAGATATATAACAAATGTATTTTAAAATGTTTGCATATTATATTGTATAATGTGTAAAACATTTGAAAATCCAGTAAATAGAAATAATAAAATATCTTTTATCGCATTTTTGTTAACAAATATATTGGTTAAATTTTGAAAATGTTATAAAATTAAATTCAATACTTTAAAAGAAGTAGTTGAGTATTTACAACATTTAATGATATTTTAGGATTAACACTACGCTCAGTAGGCAAACACCAGGTTTTTAGTTAGTTTTGTAATATTACTAAACCTGCGGTAATATTTGCGTAAAACTCGAGGACACTTCCCTTTACCCGCCATGCACCAGAAAAATGCGGTTCAATTGACCTTGAGACGATAATGAATATAGAACGACAGTTTAGAGGGTTTTGGTGGAGAATGTGTGAACATCTATGCGTGTAAAGGAGTCATTATTTTATATTAAAACATTATGATTTGATTTATTAATGTATATATCTAATATTTTAATATAAATTATTAGTTTTGTCAACATGGAGGTTAATTTAGAAAGACTTTATTATTTTAAATAGTACTTTATAAAACTCCACATTCAGGTGCTAAGTCGACGAGGAATTCCCCGCCTACCCGTGTAACCACGTTACAGAAAGTAAACGCTTTCCAAGTGGGATTTGAGGCTTTTAAATAAACATTTTAACAAACTTTACCTATCAATAAAGAAAACAAACGTTTTTCTAAAAATAGGTAGTGGAAGCTCCATAGATTTCTAAAATAGTTTATATGTTTATTATTATAGCAAAATAATTCACACAAATAAAAACAATTTAGAGTGAGGAAATCCCTGCCATGCGTGTAACCGTGTTACTTTTTCTACACATGCTCTCTGAAGCAAATTGACCTGGCCCCTGTTAATTTAAGTAAAATCTACCCTCATAAAAACATTTTTATCATAGACTCCTCACCATACAATATGTGTTGAAATAATTACAAAAAAACTTTTGCTTCAACTTTGTTATAACTACAGCCTTAATAATTAATATTCGAGCTGGCTTGTGAGTGAAAGTTATAATTAAAGAATAAAAATATGGTACAACTCACAAATATAACATTTTTTATTTCATACACGTTTCAACGACTAATTTGTCGTCATCATCAGTGAAGATACACAAATGAAATTAACTAAAAATATATATATATATATATTAAACATAACCTATAAAGTTTTAACAAAAATAAAAAACAAAAAGATCTGATTTTCACTTTTGTTTTTATTTTTGTTAAAACTTTATAGGTTATGTTTAATATATATATATATATATATATATATATATATATATATATATATATATATATATTTATATAGTTTATTATATATTTATATATATATATATATATTTAGTTAATTTCATTTGTGTATCTTCCCTGAGGATGACGACAAATTAGTCGTTGAAACGCGTATGAAATTGTATATTTGTGAGTTGTACCATATTTTTATTCTTTAATTACAGCCTTAATGCAAACATTGTATTGTTTTAAAAGGGTAAATTATAACCATTATCCTATGAGAAGTAGTAACAAAATTTAACTAGACACCAACTATATACACACCATTCCCCAAACAAATACTGTATTATAAGGACTTGATAGTCATTTGGAATCTATTAACTCAATATCTAGACATTTAATACTAAAAGGAAATTAAAAACTCTTGGTAGTACAGTTCTAATTTCAATAATTATATTACATTTCCATTATTAACTAATATATTTATTTCATGTATGTTAATAACTATTAATTTGTTTATAAAGACTGATGACAGATCACAGACAATATTTCTTTTTTAAATCATTCAACGTTTCAAATTTCTTTCCGAAATAATGTTTCAAGATCAATATTTATATACAGATGGAATTAAATGATTTTCCATCTGCATATGAATATTTAATAATGAAATTATAGGGAAATTTGCCATTTTTGTAGGTTTTTTAGTCACTCGAGGTAATGTATATATAATAGAATGATTGTGTGTTTTTAAATATTTAAAATGTTGACTCTATTATTAATAGTAGATGTGCTAGTTTATGTATCTGTGATTTGTCTGTTTTATTGTGACTTGTAAATGGATATTTATTAAGATTTTTTATAATTGTTGATTTTAATATGTTTTATATATGTTGAGTATTTTATAAATAGTAGGTTATGTGTTGTAATTGTTTAATTAAACTTTGAGCTCTTGAAAAGGAATTTCAGAAAGAAATTCGAAACGTTGAGTGTTTTAAAAAAGCAAAATCATCTGTTTCCATTATTTTTATTTTATAAGATTAAACGCACTATAGTTAGGCATTAGACATTTGTCAATACTAATGGTATTTAACATTAATTAATAAACAGTTTTATTTGTACAGTATATGTTATACAATTTTTTTTTACTTTTAACAAGTATTATACTTAATTACTCTAACAAGTATTTGTTAATTAAGGAGATCATTACTGTTCAAAACGAAATAGAGAATTAGGCTTCATGAAGAATAAAAATAAAACAAAATCCTAAATACCTTCTTAATAATTGATAAAGAATTTTCTTAACCTATATTCAATAACATGGGGTTGAATTATAAGCCATTACCCAGCTAAACGAGTTACGTAACTCAATAGTTTTACATTGGAATAATCTTCTGCAGTTGTGCTTATATTATTAGATAATCAGGCTATCTATTTTCTTACGAAATAATTAATATTTCATATTCAATAAATGTTAAAATTAAAAAGAATATAAATAATGCTTGGTTGAATGAGAAAAGTTAAAATGTAAAATAAACGTTAAAACTTTATTTACAATATTTTTTAGGGAACTACATAAAATATAAAAAACATTGTACCCTAAATTACTTACTTTCTAACAAAAGTAACCAAATCTTTTAATATCACTGCAATGTAATAACATAAAATGTATTTTGTAATTTGAACTTTGATTATAAAATTGTGCTTCATAATTGTTTTCTTGAAAATTGTGCATAAGGTATGATATTTTTAATGATATTATAATTATTGTAAAACCCTTATATATATTGACACACTTACAGCCGTTGACTGGAGTAGAGATCTCGACACGTATATAATATACAAATTATAACTAGGGTCAAAAACATATAGGCTATTCATACGGTGGAAATCAATAACAAGTGTCTGAACATATTATGTAATAAGGAAAAGAATAGTATTTTAAATATATAATATATATATATATATATATATATATATATATATATATATAATTTTATTATTTAAATAATATATAAAATTTAATGTATATAATATGATCGAACGTTTGATTAATATAATCATTAGTATAAAAAGTAATTAATATAAATACATACGAAATCATTATTATAAGCATATGATGAAATAACTTACATTATACGCATAAGTATACATTGATAATAGTCCAATAAAAGCTTTAAACTGAATTAAAGGAAAGGAATTTAATTAGTTTCAGCTTATCATTATTATTTGCAACCGATTAACAAAAGGTAATTATAATTTAGCAGAAATAATTTTATAAAGCTTTAAAAAATAAATTAAAAATAATAAATACATGTGTTTATGTTTAATAGCACTGTAATATGTATTTAAAACTAGTAACGAGTCAGTTAATTACTAAGCGTTGTGATAAGGTAAGTAGGCCTACTAAAAGCTAAAGAATTTGTAACGAAACAGTTAATTACTAAGCGTTGTGATAAGGTAGGGTACTAAAAGCTAAAGAATTTGTAACGAGACAGTTAATTACTAATCGTTGTAATAAGGTAGGGAACTAAAAGCTAAAGAATTTGTAACGAGAGAGTTAATTACTAATCGTTGTGATAAGGTAGGGTACTAAAAGCTAAAGAATTTGTAACGAAACAGTTAATTACTAAGCGTTGTGATAAGGTAGGGTACTAAAAGCTAAAGAATTTGTAACGAGACAGTTAATTACTAATCGTTGTAATAAGGTAGGGAACTAAAAGCTAAAGAATTTGTAACGAGACAGTTAATTACTAATCGTTGTGATAAGGTAGGGTACTAAAAGCTAAAGAATTTGTAACGAGACAGTTAATTACTAATCGTTGTAATAAGGTAGGGAACTAAAAGCTAAAGAATTTGTAACGAGACAGTTAATTACTAAGAGTTGTGATAAAGTAGGGTACTAAAAGCTAAAGAATTTGTAACGAGACAGTTAATTACTAATCGTTGTAATAAGGTAGGGAACTAAAAGCTAAAGAATTTGTAACGAGACAGTTAATTACTAAGAGTTGTGATAAAGTAGGGTACTAAAAGCTAAAGAATTTGTAACGAGACAGTTAATTACAAATCGTTGTGATAAGGTAGGGTACTAAAAGCTAAAGAATTTGTAACGAGACAGTTAATTATTAATCGCTGTGATAAGGTAGGGAACTAAAAGCTAAAGAAGTTATAACGAGACAGTTAATTACTAAGAGTTGTATTAAGGTAGGGTACTAAAAGCTAAAGAATTTGTAACGAGAGAGTTAATTACTAAGCGTTGTGATAAGGTAGGTACTAAAAGCTAAAGAATTTGTAACGAGACAGTTAATTACTAAGCGTTGTGATAAAGTAGGGTACTAAAAGCTAAAGAATTTGTAACGAGAGAGTTAATTACTAAGCGTTGTGATAAAGTAGGGTACTAAAAGCTAAAGGATTTGTAACGAGACAGTTAATTACTAAGCGTTGTGATAAAGTAGGGTACTAAAAGCTAAAGAATTTGTAACGAGACAGTTAATTACTAATCGTTGTGATAAGGTAGGGAACTAAAAGCTAAAGAATTTGTAACGAGACAGTTAATTACTAATCGTTGTAATAAGGTAGGGAACTAAAAGCTAAAGAATTTGTAACGAGACAGTTAATTACTAATCGTTGTGATAAGGTAGGGAACTAAAAGCTAAAGAAGTTATAACGAGACAGTTAATTACTAAGAGTTGTATTAAGGTAAGGTACTAAAAGCTAAAGAATTTGTAACGAAAGAGTTAATTACTAAGCGTTGTGATAAAGTAGGGTACTAAAAACTAAAGAATTTGTAACGAGACAGTTAATTACTAAGCGTTGTGATAAGGTAGGTACTAAAAGCTAAAGAATTTGTAACGAGACAGTTAATTACTAAGCGTTGTGATAAGGTAGGTACTAAAGCTAAAGAATTTGTAACGAGGCACTTAATTACTAAGCGTTGTGATAAGGTAGGGAACTAAAAGCTAAAGAAGTTATAACGATACAGTTAATTACTAAGCGTTGTGATAAAGTAGGGTACTAAAAGCTAAAGAATTTGTAACGAGAGAGTTAATTACTAAGCGTTGTGATAAAGTAGGGAACTAAAAGCTAAAGAATTTGTAACGAGAGAGTTAATTACTAAGCGTTGTGATAAAGTAGGGTACTAAAAGCTAAAGAATTTGTAACGAAACAGTTAATTACTAAGCGTTGTGATAAGGTAGGGTACTAAAAGCTAAAGAATTTGTAACGAGACAGTTAATTACTAATCGTTGTAATAACGTAGGGAACTAAAAGCTAAAGAATTTGTAACGAGAGAGTTAATTACTAATCGTTGTGATAAGGTAGGGTACTAAAAGCTAAAGAATTTGTAACGAAACAGTTAATTACTAAGCGTTGTGATAAGGTAGGGTACTAAAAGCTAAAGAATTTGTAACGAGACAGTTAATTACTAATCGTTGTAATAAGGTAGGGAACTAAAAGCTAAAGAATTTGTAACGAGAGAGTTAATTACTAATCGTTGTGATAAGGTAGGGTACTAAAAGCTAAAGAATTTGTAACGAGACAGTTAATTACTAATCGTTGTAATAAGGTAGGGAACTAAAAGCTAAAGAATTTGTAACGAGACAGTTAATTACTAAGAGTTGTGATAAAGTAGGGTACTAAAAGCTAAAGAATTTGTAACGAGACAGTTAATTACTAATCGTTGTAATAAGGTAGGGAACTAAAAGCTAAAGAATTTGTAACGAGACAGTTAATTACTAAGAGTTGTGATAAAGTAGGGTACTAAAAGCTAAAGAATTTGTAACGAGACAGTTAATTACAAATCGTTGTGATAAGGTAGGGTACTAAAAGCTAAAGAATTTGTAACGAGACAGTTAATTATTAATCGCTGTGATAAGGTAGGGAACTAAAAGCTAAAGAAGTTATAACGAGACAGTTAATTACTAAGAGTTGTATTAAGGTAGGGTACTAAAAGCTAAAGAATTTGTAACGAGAGAGTTAATTACTAAGCGTTGTGATAAGGTAGGTACTAAAAGCTAAAGAATTTGTAACGAGACAGTTAATTACTAAGCGTTGTGATAAAGTAGGGTACTAAAAGCTAAAGAATTTGTAACGAGAGAGTTAATTACTAAGCGTTGTGATAAAGTAGGGTACTAAAAGCTAAAGGATTTGTAACGAGACAGTTAATTACTAAGCGTTGTGATAAAGTAGGGTACTAAAAGCTAAAGAATTTGTAACGAGACAGTTAATTACTAATCGTTGTGATAAGGTAGGGAACTAAAAGCTAAAGAATTTGTAACGAGACAGTTAATTACTAATCGTTGTAATAAGGTAGGGAACTAAAAGCTAAAGAATTTGTAACGAGACAGTTAATTACTAATCGTTGTGATAAGGTAGGGAACTAAAAGCTAAAGAAGTTATAACGAGACAGTTAATTACTAAGAGTTGTATTAAGGTAAGGTACTAAAAGCTAAAGAATTTGTAACGAAAGAGTTAATTACTAAGCGTTGTGATAAAGTAGGGTACTAAAAACTAAAGAATTTGTAACGAGACAGTTAATTACTAAGCGTTGTGATAAGGTAGGTACTAAAAGCTAAAGAATTTGTAACGAGACAGTTAATTACTAAGCGTTGTGATAAGGTAGGTACTAAAGCTAAAGAATTTGTAACGAGGCACTTAATTACTAAGCGTTGTGATAAGGTAGGGAACTAAAAGCTAAAGAAGTTATAACGATACAGTTAATTACTAAGCGTTGTGATAAAGTAGGGTACTAAAAGCTAAAGAATTTGTAACGAGAGAGTTAATTACTAAGCGTTGTGATAAAGTAGGGAACTAAAAGCTAAAGAATTTGTAACGAGAGAGTTAATTACTAAGCGTTGTGATAAAGTAGGGTACTAAAAGCTAAAGAATTTATAACGAGACAGTTAATTACTAAGAGTTGTATTAAGGTAAGGTACTAAAAGCTAAAGAATTTGTAACGAGAAAGTTAATTACTAAGCGTTGTGATAAAGTAGGGTACTAAAAGCTAAAGAAGTTATAACGAGACAGGTAATTACTAAGAGTTGTATTAAGGTAGGGAACTAAAAGCTAAAGAATTTGTAACGAGAGAGTTAATTACTAAGCGTTGTGATAAAGTAGGGTACTAAAAGCTAAAGAATTTGTAACGAAAGAGTTAATTACTAAGCGTTGTGATAAAGTAGGGTACTAAAAGCTAAAGAATTTGTAACGAGAGAGTTAATTACCAAGCGTTGTGATAAGGTAGGTACTAAAAGCTAAAGAATTTGTAACGAGACAGTTAATTACTAAGCGTTGTGATAAGGTAGGTACTAAAAGCTAAAGAATTTGTAACGAGACAGTTAATTACTAAGCGTTGTGATAAAGTAGGGTACTAAAAGCTAAAGAAGTTATAACGAGACAGATAATTACTAAGAGTTGTATTAAGGTAGGGAACTAAAAGCTAAAGAATTTGTAACCAGAGAGTTAATTACTAAGCGTTGTGATAAAGTAGGGTACTAAAAGCTAAAGAATTTGTAACGAGACAGTTAATTACTAAGCGTTGTGATAAGATAGGTACTAAAAGCTAAAGAATTTGTAACGAGACAGTTAATTACTAAGCGTTGTGATAAAGTAGGGTACTAAAAGCTAAAGAATTTGTAACGAGAGAGTTAATTACTAAGCGTTGTGATAAAGTAGGGTACTAAAAGCTAAAGAATTTGTAACGAGGCAGTTAATTACTAAGCGTTGTGATAAGGTAGGGAACTAAAAGCTAAAGAAGTTATAACGAGACAGTTAATTACTAAGAGTTGTGATAAAGTAGGGTACTAAAAGCTAAAGAATTTGTAACGAGAGAGTTAATTGCTAAGCGTTGTGATAAAGTAGGTACTAAAAGCTAAAAAATTTGTAACGAGGCAGTTAATTACTAAGCGTTGTGATAAGGTAGGGTACTAAAAGCTAAAGAATTTGTAACGAGGCAGTTAATTACTAAGCGTTGTGATAAGGTAGGGAACTAAAAGCTAAAGAATTTGTAACGAGGCAGTTAATTACTAAGCGTTGTGATAAGGTAGGTACTAAAAGCTAAAGAATTTGTAACGAGGCAGTTAATTACTAAGCGTTGTGATAAGGTAGGGTACTAAAAGCTAAAGAATTTGTAACGAGGCAGTTAATTACTAAGCGTTGTGATAAGGTAGGTACTAAAAGCTAAAGAATTTGTAACGAGAGAGTTAATTACTAAGCGTTGTGATAAGGTAGGGTACTAAAAGCTAAGGAATTTGTAACGAGACAGGTAATTACTAAGAGTTGTATTAAGGTAGGGAACTAAAAGCTAAAGAATTTGTAACGAGAGAGTTAATTACTAAGCGTTGTGATAAAGTAGGGTACTAAAAGCTAAAGAATTTGTAACGAGAGAGTTAATTACTAAGCGTTGTGATAAAGTAGGGTACTAAAAGCTAAAGAATTTGTAACGAGAGAGTTAATTACCAAGCGTTGTGATAAGGTAAGTACTAAAAGCTAAAGAATTTGTAACGAGACAGTTAATTACTAAGCGTTGTGATAAGGTAGGTACTAAAAGCTAAAGAATTTGTAACGAGACAGTTAATTACTAAGCGTTGTGATAAAGTAGGGTACTAAAAGCTAAAGAAGTTATAACGAGACAGATAATTACTAAGAGTTGTATTAAGGTAGGGAACTAAAAGCTAAAGAATTTGTAACCAGAGAGTTAATTACTAAGCGTTGTGATAAAGTAGGGTACTAAAAGCTAAAGAATTTGTAACGAGACAGTTAATTACTAAGCGTTGTGATAAGATAGGTACTAAAAGCTAAAGAATTTGTAACGAGACAGTTAATTACTAAGCGTTGTGATAAAGTAGGGTACTAAAAGCTAAAGAATTTGTAACGAGAGAGTTAATTACTAAGCGTTGTGATAAAGTAGGGTACTAAAAGCTAAAGAATTTGTAACGAGGCAGTTAATTACTAAGCGTTGTGATAAGGTAGGGAACTAAAAGCTAAAGAAGTTATAACGAGACAGTTAATTACTAAGAGTTGTGATAAAGTAGGGTACTAAAAGCTAAAGAATTTGTAACGAGAGAGTTAATTACTAAGCGTTGTGATAAAGTAGGGAACTAAGAGCTAAAGAATTTGTAACGAGAGAGTTAATTACTAAGCGTTGTGATAAAGTAGGGTACTAAAAGCTAAAGAATTTATAACGAGACAGTTAATTACTAAGAGTTGTATTAAGGTAAGGTACTAAAAGCTAAAGAATTTGTAACGAGACAGTAAATTACTAAGCGTTGTGATAAAGTAGGATACTAAAAGCTAAAGAAGTTATAACGAGACAGTTAATTACTAAGAGTTGTATTAAGGTAGGGAACTAAAAGCTAAAGAATTTGTAACGAGAGAGTTAATTACTAAGCGTTGTGATAAGGTAGGGTACTAAAAGCTAAGGAATTTGTAACAAGAGAGTTAATTACTAAGCGTTGTGATAAAGTAGGGTACTAAAAGCTAAAGAATTTTTTAACGAGACAGTTAATTACTAAGCGTTGTGATAAGGTAGGTACTAAAAGCTAAAGAATTTGTAACGAGACAGTTAATTACTAAGCGTTGTGATAAGGTAGGTACTAAAGGCTAAAGAATTTGTAACGAGACAGTTAATTACTAAGCGTTGTGATAAAGTAGGGTACTAAAAGCTAAAGAAGTTATAACGAGACAGTTAATTACTAAGAGTTGTATTAAGGTAGGGAACTAAAAGCTAAAGAATTTGTAACGAGAGAGTTAATTACTAAGCGTTGTGATAAAGTAGGGTACTAAAAGCTAAAGAATTTGAAACGAGAGAGTTAATTACTAAGCGTTGTGATAAAGTAGGGTACTAAATGCTAAAGAATTTGTAACGAGACAGTTAATTACTAAGCGTTGTGATAAGGTAGGTACTAAAAGCTAAAGAATTTGTAACGAGACAGTTAATTACTAAGCGTTGTGATAAGGTAGGTACTAAAAGCTAAAGAATTTGTAACGAGGCAGTTAATTACTAAGCGTTGTGATAAAGTAGGGTACTAAGAGCTAAAGAATTTGTAACGAGACAGTTAATTATTAAGAGTTGTATTAAGGTAAGGTACTAAAAGCTAAAGAATTTGTAACGAGACAGTTAATTACTAAGCGTTGTGATTAAGTAGGGTACTAAAAGCTAAAGAAGTTATAACGAGACAGTTAATTACTAAGAGTTGTATTAAGGTAGGGAACTAAAAGCTAAAGAATTTGTAACGAGAGAGTTAATTACTAAGCGTTGTGATAAAGTAGGGTACTAAAAGCTAAAGAATTTGTAACGAGAGAGTTAATTACTAAGCGTTGTGATAAAGTAGGGTACCTAAAGCTAAAGAATTTGTAACGAGACAGTTAATTACTAAGCGTTGTGATAAGGTAGGTACTAAAAGCTAAAGAATTTGTAACGAGACAGTTAATTACTAAGCGTTGTGATAAAGTAGGGTACTAAAAGCTAAAGAATTTGTAACGAGAGAGTTAATTACTAAGCGTTGTGATAAAGTAGGGTACTAAAAGCTAAAGAATTTGTAACGAGAGAGTTAATTGCTAAGCGTTGTGATAAAGTAGGTACTAAAAGCTAAAAAATTTGTAACGAGGCAGTTAATTACTAAGCGTTGTGATAAGGTAGGGTACTAAAAGCTAAAGAATTTGTAACGAGGCAGTTAATTACTAAGCGTTGTGATAAGGTAGGGAACTAAAAGCTAAAGAATTTGTAACGAGGCAGTTAATTACTAAGCGTTGTGATAAGGTAGGTACTAAAAGCTAAAGAATTTGTAACGAGGCAGTTAATTACTAAGCGTTGTGATAAGGTAGGGTACTAAAAGCTAAAGAATTTGTAACGAGGCAGTTAATTACTAAGCGTTGTGATAAGGTAGGTACTAAAAGCTAAAGAATTTGTAACGAGAGAGTTAATTACTAAGCGTTGTGATAAGGTAGGGTACTAAAAGCTAAGGAATTTGTAACGAGGCAGTTAATTACTAAGCGTTGTGATAAGGTAGGGAACTAAAAGCTAAAGAATTTGTAACGAGACATTTAATTACTAAGCGTTGTGATAAGGTAGGGTACTAAAAGCTAAAGAAGTTATAACGAGACAGTTAATTACTAAGCGTTGTGATAAGGTAGGGAACTAAAGGCTAAATAAGTTATAACGAGACAGTTAATTACTAAGCGTTGTGATAAGGTAGGGTACTAAAAGCTAAAGACGTTATAACGAGACAGTTAATTACTAAGCGTTGTGATAAAGTAGGGTACTAAAAGCTAAAGAAGTTATAACGAGACAGTTAATTACTAAGCGTTGTGATAAGGTAGGGAACTAAAGGCTAAATAAGTTATAACGAGACAGTTAATTACTAAGCGTTGTGATAAGGTAGGGTATTAAAAGCTAAAGAAGTTATAACGAGACAGTTAATTACTAAGCGTTGTGATAAGGTAGGGTACTAAAAGCTAAAGAAGTTATAACGAGACAGTTAATTACTAAGCGTTGTGATAAGGTAGGGTACTAAAAGCTAAAGAAGTTATAACGAGACAGTTAATTACTAAGCGTTGTGATAAGGTAGGGAACTAAAGGCTAAATAAGTTATAACGAGACAGTTAATTACTAAGCGTTGTGATAAGGTACGGTATTAAAAGCTAAAGAAGTTATAACGAGACAGTTAATTACTAAGCGTTGTGATAAGGTAGGGTACTAAAAGCTAAAGAAGTTATAACGAGACAGTTAATTACTAAGCGTTGTGATAAGGTAGGGTACTAAAAGCTAAAGAAGTTATAACGAGACAGTTAATTACTAATCGTTGTGATAAGGTAGGGTACTAAAAGCTAAAGAAGTTATAACGAGACAGTTAATTACTAAGCGTTGTGATAAGGTAGGGTACTAAAAGCTAAAGAAGTTATAACGAGACAGTAAATTACTAATCGTTGTGATAAGGTAGGGTACTAAAAGCTAAAGAAGTTATAACGAGACAGTTAATTACTAAGCGCTGTGATAAGGTAGGGAACTAAAGGCTAAAGACGTTATAACGAGACAGTTAATTACTAAGTTTGTATTAAGGTAGGGTACTAAAAGCTAAAGAATTTGTAACGAGAGAGTTAATTACTAAGCGTTGTGATAAAGTAGGGTACTAAAAGCTAAAGAATTTGTAACGAGGCAGTTAATTACTAAGCGTTGTGATAAAGTAGGGAACTAAAAGCTAAAGAATTTGTAACGAGACAGTTAATTACTAAGCGTTGTGATAAGGTAGGGAACTAAAAGCTAAAGAAGTTACAAAGAGACAGTTAATTACTAAGCGTTGTGATAAGGTAGGGTACTAAAAGCTAAGGAATTTGTAACGACAATCTACATCAGATGAAATATTGCAGTAATAAAGGTTATTATTTTATTTCTAGTCACACCGAAAATATCTTATTAAATTAATAGACGGCATAGTATTAGCTTGATAAGAAATCGACTATAGCTGAGTATATTTTTAAAACGGCGTTTTCTAAATATAAAAAATTAAACAATAATTGAAAACAATAATATTAACAAACAATTAGAAAGTTTTGTATATTGACAAACATTATTTGCTGACGATAAGTTAAAAAGTAAATTGATGATACTCTTTAATAAAACAATGGCTACTATTCCATTCCTCATATCCTCGCATTAACTATTTTTTATGCGTTTAAAGGAACTGTTATCGGCAAACTTCACTATAACCTGTAGGTAAGTGCGATTGCATAGTAATTTCTGACTATTGGAGTTTTTCAGAAACGTATAGACAAAAGTTAGTATGACAATGCAAGTAATGACATATAAAACGTAACTTATTGATGTATATTGTGGACCACGTAACCGTGCACTTGGCCTTGAGAGATCCCACGAGATTTCTGGAGTGCTACCACTTCTTAAAACATGTTGCACATTCAGAATGTTCTATACATCAACACATAAATACATCAACACATGAATATATCTACACATATTTCAATATTGTTTGTTATATTATTTCGAAGCTAATTTATCATCGAATTTATCTAATATCGACCGTCTCATGCAAGTCAATATTTTGATAGTTCTTATCATGATTGTAGGAAGTATTCATACTATCTACCTCCAGTTTCGCCTACTGCGATTTCTCAGCTATAGGCCAAGTACTCAGTTACGTGGTGTATAAACCTAACTGAAACCTACAATATAATATCAAGGCAATGATTCCATTTTTACTTGAAATAGTAGTTTTTAATTAAAATCACAGTAATATTGTTAGTATGTTACACTTGCCTATAGTAACACTTACTTTTTTGAATATTGAGGACGGCCGTTTCGGGAGATGTGCCCCAATGTCAACTCAGATCATAACTCAGGTCATCCTCCGAAACGGTCATCCTCAATAATCAAAAACGCAACTGCTACTACAGGCAAGTGTCACATACTAACATATGTACAAGTGTTTTTAATTAACTATGCACAGATTTTTCTCGGCGGTTGCGGATTAAAATAAGTGCTGGAGTTTACTATAAAAGTTTTTTAACTCGTTTAGTAATTAAAATATAGATAATTTATATATATAGTGCGTTATATATTTTTTTTTATCACGGAGCTAAACACAACTTCATTTCATGTACCAAAAGTGTAATTATTTTTTTCTAATATTAAAGGATGCTGAACTGCCCAAACACATACAATTATTCTTTGAGCTTAGATTGTTGTTAAAACAAATAAAAGCATACACAAAACTCACAAATTAAACCTTTAATTACTCATATGCGTTTTAATGACAGCGTCATCATCATCAGTGAGTGTTACTACCACAAACTCTAACTGATTTGTAAGCCTATGTAAGTCTAGTTGTAAGTTAGAGTTTGTAGTAATAACACTCACTGATGGTGATGAATTTGTCATTGAAACGCGTTTGAGTTAATAAATGATTAATTTTTTAATGTTGTGTATGTTTTCATTTGTTTTACCTAAATACACATTATTGTTGTACTAAAAATAATCTACGTCGATTTCTTTGTTTTAATTCAAATTATTTTCCATTCAGTTTACTTGTAACGAAAGGTTTCAACAAATGGAACTACGAATCTTTAAAAACAAAACAAAACATAATTGAATGAAACAATGGTGTTGTGTGTATTTTTCTATCAAATATCCAGGAAAACCCATTGTAAACTTGGAAATAAAAAATCTTACTGATAATCTGTTCTTTGCACCTCCATCTTTAGAAACGTTTTGTAATTTTATTTAACAACAATTTATATTGGTATTATTACCATTTATAATCCAGAGTTTTCAAATTAAAACTCAACTTATTAAAACTGTTGCAACACTCAAAACAATGGCCGGCAAGCTATTGTTCAAAATTGTTTCCTTTAACATAACTGTTGCTTTAAACTGTTTATATTCAACGTCTGAAACATACATCATTCTTAAATGTCACTCATCGCTTCGATCCTGAATTCCATTTCATTTAAATCTGGTATCAGGTTACTATGTCATGAGGAAGGTTGAGCTTTCCGCTACGAGTAAATTACTGACAATTTCTGTTCTGTAGGAAAAACTCTGTTTATTGTTTATGACATGTAGCTCACAGAGCAAAATTATACAACTTACTGTCCTTACTTAGTAGTTTATGTATGGAATAAATACACTCCGTTGGTTACAGGGCAATTTTGTTTGAGCTTGTATAACAACATGTAGATTATGTTTAATAAGGCAACAGAAAATTATAACACATCCTCCCCGATAAGTTGAAATGATTCTAACTACTTTAGTATTATGATAAATTTAAAACTTGAAATAAAATTCATGTTTTATTTTATTCTGATTAAATTTATTTATAAAATATTTATTCAGATTAAATTGCGTATATAGTGTAACTTTTCTTTACAATTTGTTTTTAAAAGTCATGATTTTTTTTAATGATATAGTAGACTTATATTTAACAAATTCTTACACTGGTTTAGTTACAACATAAAAAATAAAAAAAGGTTATATGGAATAGAAGAGAATTCAGAGTCTAAAAATCCATAAAAAAATATTTTTGTTTAGAATTGATTCAGGCAATGTGGTTATTTGTCAATAATTGCCATTAGTTTTATTTTATTTTTATGTTACAACTAGGTACTATCTCTAATAAATATAAACACTTGTGTCCCTCTTCGATCACTAGTGCATTAAGTAATTTCCGTATTATTAATGCTATAATGGTTATATTTTACAGAACAGGTTAATTGGCTACAAATTTTTAAAACATTTAATTTCTATAATGTACATGTATTTGTCCACTTAAGTTTTGACACTTAAGTGTAACTTATATCAAACTCGAATCCAATACAATATAGAGAGGTTTATGACATCACAATGTACAATGCGCTGTGCCTCCGAGATTTCTGTATTATTTAGACGTTCTTACCAATATATATCGACCACTTGGGAAATTACAGTTTTATTGTTGTAATGTAGGGCCTATATTTTTCAGAATATCAACCAATTCCATGACTTTTGTGGGACATTTATGGCATACATTCACAATACATTTTTCCCATGAGTCGTTCGAGACGTTGGGAGGAAACGTGGCATCGGAAAATAAGATAAACCATTAAAGACATATTAGTACTTTCTTACTAAACATGTGCTAATATAAATAGTGAACATTTCCAAGGTCAATACAGGTGTTTATTTATATTTCATTTTTTCTTGATTATCTATAAATTTAAAAATTTTTCTTTATTTATTAATTTATGTTTATCAATATATATATATATATATATATATATATATATATATATATATATATATATATATATCAGCCGGAATCTGTTTAGATGTTTCGTTTTTTCAAAAGATGTATGCCCAGTCATCAGTAAAAGAAGAAGTACACTCATTCAGATATCATACACGAGCGCGCGCGCGCACACACACACACACACATATACACTGCCAAACCACCCAAACACACACACACGCACACCAACTCCCCTCCCATACACACACCTAAACACCCACCATCCTACACACACACACACACACACACACACACACACACACACACTCAGGTCCAAACATTAGACACACTTTTTTTATTTTCTAAATCATGCTGGTTATTGTAAAAAAAAATTAAAATTCATTAACCCCAATAAGGCATTTCATCATTTATCTGCTTTCTAATTATCTGTGAAGGGCTTCATTAGTGTTTTTGCAACATCATTTTGGAATGCCATGGAGCACTCTTTCTATACATCTTCTATATCCTCACTGAGAAAATGATCAAACTTTTGGCATGAAGCCCCTATTGATTCATCTGAAACTGATATGAATAGAGCGTAACTAACCAAGTTAAAGTGGATGGTATGATAGAATAATAGACTGTTGCGAAAATAGTAACCAATAAATGGCCTGAGGAAGGACCCTTTGTTAAAGCAGATGAATGAAATTGTCCAAAGCGTTAGTAGTAAGATATAATTATGGTTCGAAGATAAGGATATGTTTCTAATAACTAATGGAGTTTAAAGTTAAAATGAAATAAATGGGGTATGCTATAATGTACCTGCGGTCCGCATGACATGGATTGAGAAGGATGTAGCATACATACATGACTCTCTCTCTCTCTCTCTCTCTCTCTCTCTCTCTCTCTCTCTCTCTCTCTCCCTCTCTCCCTCTCTCTCTCCTCTCTCCCTCTCTCTCTCTCACTCTTCCTCTCTCTCTCCTCTCTCTCTCTCTCTCTCTCTCTCTCTCTCTTTCTCTCTCTCTCTCTCTCTCTCTCTCTCTCTCTCTCTCTCTTTCTTTCTCTCTCTCTCTCTCTCTCTCTCGAAAACAAAGAACAGATAAACGCACACACAAACACACACACGCACGCACACACACATGCACACACATACACACACTCATACACACTTACTCTCTCACACACACACACACACACACACACACACACACACACACACACACACACACACACACACACACACACACACACACACACACACACATACACACCAAAACACATACACAAACTCACACACAGAAACAGACCCTCAAAATAGAATGGTATCTAAAATAATAAGGTAATATTTCCGTTGTAAATTTAAATTACGTTTCACTGCCTGAGGCATGTCACGTGTTTTTCATCTGTTTTTATTTTAAGTGAATAGAAATCCAATTTCCTGTCTAAGCTCGATCCCGGATTGGTTGAACATTAAATTATGGTACTTCAATCGCGGGATAGAATCAGGAGCGAAAGGGCAAAATCCATTAGAGTAATGACCATTTGATTAAATATTAATGGAATTTTAATAACGTACTTGGGGCTACTTTTAGGGAGAGATTCTAAAAGCTGATATACTAGGGAGGTTAGATATGGGAGTAGGGAATTGTGCAATCGTGGTTATAATGTATGACGGGTTGCACAATCTCCAGTTATGTTTTTAGCAATAAGTGTCACTATCTCTTAATCGAGAAGCATTCAGTATTGTATAAGAATTTAGAATAATAATAATCCGTTCGTGTAGTGTTTACAACGCCTATTGCATGATGTTAACAATTTGCAGTATCTTTTCTAGTCAATACACGGATGTGTGATAAATTTTATAAAATAAACAACCTGTATAAAATTGAGTAGAAGAAGCCTGACGTCATACATATCCGAATATGTAAATACAATTTCAACTATTTTGTTCGTCAAGTTTAAATCGATGTATAGTTTATGCTATTTAGTACATCGTAGTTAACAAATACATTAATTATATTTATAATGTAGATATTTGTAAAATGGACCTTATCATATTATGTTTACTAATATTGTTATACATACATGACAATGTTGTATGTTGTATGTTATATATATTGTTAATATATATATATATATATATATATATATATATATATATATATATATGTATATATATATATATATATATATATATATATTGCATTACATTTTTTTAACATTTTTTAAATGGAAATGTTAAAAAAAGGACTTTAGGAAAATTAGTTCAAGGAATTTCCAACATAAATTACTCAATGTGTTCGTCTGAAAAACTGATATATTTATCGTATTGTTCAAGGGCGTGTCAATTATTTGAAAAACTTTCAAGCAACATGTTTAGAAGGATATACATATCGGAAATTTGTATAGATAAATATTGAAAACGTTGCCAACATAATCAATGACATGAAACGAAATTCGATTATAAAGTAGTTAGAAATTGGAGAGCATACCTCTAAAAATGAAGAAATTTTTATTTTTTAACAGACCATACTTCTAAAAAAGATCCCTAATACACAATGTTTCCATAATAAAAAGTAAAAATCATTTTCGAATAACGAAAATATAATTTATTATGAGCTTATTACGAAAAACATTTGTAAGTCGGCACCGCAATCATGGCTTGTATTTGTTATTCAATCAACTCTAATCCAAGCATTTTCAAAACAATTAACTTTATGATTACTTGATTTTCCATGACTAATTATATCTAACCATAAACTCTTTTCATGAGAAAAATTGCATGTGTTCGATATTGTGAGAGTATGAGGAACGATAATCGATCTTTGTTCTGCGCAAAGAGCATAAAATATCAGATTTCGTCCGATTTCGTCACATATAAAAAATATGTGATTGCGTATTTTTCGTTCAGATATACAGACTGCCGACAATTCATCATTCTTAAAATTATTTAAATTGAATAGGATTTAAATGAATATGATTACTGTAGATGCTTATAAATATAAGAAATAATATCTTCTTAATAATATTAATAAATATCTTATGTCTATAAAATAGTCTATGAAAGAAATGATTGAAATTGTTTTATTATTGTAATTTGTTATTCTATATCCCAAAGTGCTCTAACATCACGTTAGCTTCCTTTATTCGTACCGTCCAGTATGTTAAATATGAGTTCAAGTACAAAATATGGCGACGTTCTCAACATTTTGTGGGTAATAAGCTTATGACAAATTATGTTGTCGTTATTGGAAAAATACTTTTTACTTTTTTGAAAGAAAAAATTAAATGCATTTGGGTTCTTCTTTGGAAACAATTCTGTTTAAAAAAAAGTTCTAATGTAAAAAGGATAATTTATATAACTTTTATATTTCAACTTTAAAGTCAAAAATATCACAATTGTTAGCTATAAAAGTTATATTCTGAAATTGATTTTCTATTCAATAAAATATAATCATTGTAAATAAACGTCAACACAGCAAACACAAACACCCACTTTTACAGTAAATGCTTGTATTTTAGTGTGTGCATACATAAGTGCATTATTATTCTGTTTTAAAATTAATTTTTCTCTCAATACAAATATTATAAGTAAGTCTTGCAAGTTACGACAAAAATGTTTTTTTTTTATTAACTGTTTCAACTTTATTATACTAACATTCATTGAATCACGCGAAAATCCACCTTCCAAGTCCAACAGGTAAGCGAAAAAATATAGTCCATTTGGGAAAAGCTGTATTAAATGGGCAGTGAGTAATGATCCCAGACAGAGGATAAATGAACCTTTTCATTAGCTCATGTGAGATGGAGCGAGATTTTGCCCGGTCATTGGAGCTCCCATGTTATCTACTATATTTCTCGTGACGAAATTCATCTATAAATTTATCACTTTATTAAAAAACTTATATGTTGTAAACACACACACACACAAATATATATATATTTATTTATTTAATGACTGTTAATATCTATTAATTTTTGTATAGGCCTATAGACTATTGACAGATCACAGATAAAAAAGCAAAATTGCCTGTGATCAGTCATTAGCCTATATATATATATATATATATATATATATATATATATATATATATATATATATATATATATATATATATATATATATATATATATATAGGCCATGGAAATAAAAAATATCACCAAATTATTTAAAAATACAAATATCAAAATTGCATACAAAACTAATAACAAAATAATAAACGTAATAAATAAAAATAATAAAACAATTAATGTGCATGAAAAAGGTGGTGCTTATAAATTAGAATGCGAAAATTGTAATAACGCTTATATAGGTCAAACCAAGAAAAAATTAAAAGAAAGATATAAAGAACATTTAAATGCCTATATTAATCCAGAAATATATAAATCAAATTTCGCAAATCATTGTACTAATAATAATCACCAATTTCCAAAAATAGAAAATATGAAACTTATAAAAGAAATTATTAAGGGATTAAGAATGAATATATATGAAGCATTCGAAATATATAAACACAATAATAATAACAAAATATTAAAAGAACAAATACAAATACATTCTAAATTTGATACTATATTCAATGTCTATAATGTTACAGCAACAAATTAAATTTGGCAATTTGTATAAATTTAGCAACAATTCTATTTCTAATTAAACATAGGTTTTAGGCCTATAGCTTACATTTTTGTAATTTTCATTCCTGATGATGTTGGTAATGTTTACCAACGAAAAGCTTTGAACATAAATTAATAAATATTCTTGTATTTGAATAATCTATGTTGTTTTAATATATATATATGTATATATATATATATATATATATATATATATATGTGTGTGTGTGTGTGTGTGTGTGTGTGTGTGTGTGTGTTTATTTATATTGCTTAGGATATTTATTGCTTGAGATGCAATTTTGATATTTGTATTTTTAAATAATTTGGTGATATTTTTTATTTCATGGCCTATAAATATATATATTGCTTGGGATAGGATCGTTTTTTATGTTTTTGTTTTACTTGGTTTATCGTGGAAAGAACCTGTATATTACAAATTATTTAAATAACAACGTCTTTGTATGACATACAAACTGAATAAGCAAAAACGTAATTTAGCCTTTATGAGACCATATTTTTGTCGACACAGTGTTTTCCAGTACTTATCAATACAAACTATTTAAATACTTTGTATGATTTTGAAAATTTCCGTGTATCATCTAAATGTGATTATTCTACGAAAATTGTTTATCTATTGTTTCCCGGTTGCTTTGCAGTAGGCCTATCATTTAGGATTTATTTTACTTGATTGCTTATACAACTATTTACGTTTAATATCTAATATTGCACACAACTGAAGTATTCACCCTCTCTCAGCGGTCATGGTCTTCACCTCTTCTTTAGACGTATATCTTTTATACGTTCTTTGCTATAAGTAAAGATATTTATTGTTTTCTGTAGAAGTATTCGTATCCCCAAATTATTCAGGTTTTGAAACGAAACGCTTCTCATAATACGTTTCACACTACACAAATAAACTCACACATGTACATTCAAAAAAAACAATAAAATTTTATATATATATGTGTGTGTGTGTGTGTGTGTGTGTGTGTGTGTGTGTGTGTGTGTGTGTGTGTGTGTGTGTGTGTGTGTGTGTGTGTGTGTGTGTGTGTGTGTGTGTGTGTGTGTGTGTGTGTGTGTGTGTGTGTGTCTGTGTGTGTGTGTATGTGTGTGAGTGTGTGTGTGTGAGTGTGTGTGTGCGTGTGTGTGTGTGTATATATATATATATATATATATATATATATATATATATATATATATATATATAACTAAGTTAAAATACAAATACAAGAATTATAATTGAATTTACAATTCAAAGCTTTTCGTTGACTAACAGTACCAACATCATCCAGTAGCAACAGTACATATTGCGATATATATATATATATATATATATATATATATATATCGAATATAACTATATATATATATATATATATATATATATATATATATATATATCAAAAACAACTGAGGTTATTCAAATACAAAAATTAATATTTATTTTTTATTCAAAGCATTTCGTTGATAAACAGTACCAACATCATCAGGAATTAATAATACAATAATGCAAGATATAAAACATATGTTTAGTTAGAAATAGCACTGTAGCCAAATTTATAAAAATTGCCAAGTTTATCTTGTTCCCATAACATTATAGACATTGAACATAGTATCAAATTTAGAAATAATTTGTTATTTTTACTGTAAAATCTTACTTGAATATGACTAAGAATGAGCATATAAGAAGAATTCGAAATAAAAAAATACAGTAAAAACAAATAATAAAATGAACACATATAGTATCAAATTTAGAATGTATATTTGTTTATTTAATTACTATATGTATATATATATATATATATATATATATATATATATATATATATATATATATATATATATGATATCTGAGCAAGGAGCAATCTAAAAGATTCAGATTTCAAAAACGAAATATGAATAAGAAACTGATTGCTTTCGCGTTAGTCGATTTTTTATCAAGGTGTTTTTATCCAGTATTAAAGTCCAAACGTAGCAACTAACTAAACTTGACTTAAGACAATGTATTGACAGATGGTGGTTCACTTTTTCAAACATCGTTATCGCTTGGGGTCAAAATCTCCACAAATCGTATTGTTTCCATATTTCCAATCAGTGACGGGAAGGTAAACTCGGTGGTCAAGCTAATCTGCATTCGCATTCTCTTCCCCTTCCCTGCTAAATCTAATTAATAAGTTTGACTTCCTCTACTACGGCTTCTGAAGGTTTGTTTATCAATTGTCGTCATTAATAAGTAACAAGATTAAATATGATTATACAACAAGCATAAATGGATATGGTATTGAAAAGATAAAATAATTTATAATTCATAAAAAAATATTTATATTTGTCTCATTACATAAATACCATTGTTAGATTCAATGGTACTAAGTTATTAAATACTCTTCAGCAGACCACTGAATTATGGTGCCTGGTAATTTTGCTTGTGCTGGTCTTGCACTTTTTGGAACCCGCTAATGTGATTTGTAACTCTTCTTGATCTACTCTACACCGGATAATACTCATGGGAATTACAAAATACCCTCAACCTCAAAATCGGCTGCTCTCAAGGTCTATTAGGGAAGGGTGATGCCCCGCTAGACCAGTTTGGGACTCCGGCCCTTAAGTAAGGCCAAGCGAGAGAGGATAAAGGTACGATTCCACTACCTGGACCGAAATAATGGAATGGGGTAGTGGGGTGGTGGGACCTGGCAGTTTCGAAAGTTCTATTCGTAGAGTAGTTTTGGAAAATCGCGCGAACCGCTGTCCCTGGTGGAGTTTGTCTAGTCCCAGTGGAGAGCCGGTGACTAGTCTAGGCCTTACAGCAAGGTCAGAAGATTTTTATTAGACTACGTTTTTAAACACCAACCACCCCCTCGGAAAGGGCATCACCAAGTTTCAGGTTAGATTCGTGAGGGCAGTGGTACTAGGTAGTAAAAAACGTTCGTCCCCCATTATTCTCTGGTGCGGAGCCGCTTGAGAGTAATGAACATGAACCGGCTTCGTTTAGTCCCATAGACACACAAATACCATGCTCAATCAAGGTACCTTGTGACACGGTGATTGGTGGACTTGTTCCCGACACTCGTGTTACCAATATGTAAGGCGTTAAAAGCCTTAATGTATGAATTAGACTCGTCACTTTGTAACGAGACAGGTGTCCATCTGGTTGACTACGGTTGAACCAGTAATATAACTAGTGAGAATTAGACTTCAGACGTCCCTGTTTAGGGCTTTACAAATTGCTTCGGTCCAGGTAGTGCAGTCGGACCAATAGACACCCTTATTTTGTCCCTAAGAGCTTGCCCCTCTTAATGAGGACTAGGAAATAGGAAAGGCTGCATCCAAAAACCTGTCCGCTAGTCCTAGAGGATAGAATAGTTATGACGTTTCCTGGAACTAACAATAATATTTCGTCCTCAGATAGACCTAAGATAATTGCATAACATAGATGGTGTATATTAGGAGCCGAATAAAAGAAAACCAGTTAAACTTTGCGCTGAAAATGTATTCGTTAAAATGTATTTTTACGTCTCGGTCTCATTTTGCGCTAGTTTTTTCATGGATTGAATCTATTAAATTTCTTCTGCAGCAAATGTGTTACATTTATTTCTGTTAGTTTTGTAAAAATCATTATGACATAGAAAACGTCCGTATATATATATATATATATATATATATATATATATATATATATATATATATGTGTGTGTGTGTGCGTGTGTATGTAAGTATATATATATATATATATATATATATATATATATATATATATATATATATATATATATATATATATATATATTATTTATTTATATATGTATATATATATATATGTATATATGTGTGTGTGTGTGTATGTAAGTATATATATTTATATATATATATATATATATATATATATATATATACAATACATACAAAAGTAATAAAAAATTCTTCCAAAATGTTTATAAAAAACTTGTAATCTAAATATAAATAGATTACTCATTATTAACAATGTTTTTCATGCATTGCGAAGGGTTCAGTCATATTTACAATATGATACTAAATCTCTAATGATGCTAAATATTTTAAGCAGATGTATTAGTATTAGACCTAATTAAGTTAACTAATATAGAGTCAATCATGAACTTGTATCACGACTGTTGTAAGTTGCTAGAAACCTGAACTTAATAGGTCTAATACAATGTAAAATGATGTTTAGAGGTATGACTAAGCACGGAGGCTATATTTTGGATCATTGGTATTAAATGTCCAACTGTAATTACTTTGACAAAAAAAAACTCAAATACGAAAGGAATGGAGAAATCAAGATTTATATCAAGAAAACATCCTAAACAAGTTATGAGGGTGACATTTATTAATGTTGTGTAAAAAATATAAAAGTTACAAAATGAATCTTTTTGACTTTCGGCTTAAAGGTAGATTTATGAGAAAATACACTCCTAAATTTGTCTTATTGTTTCCTTTGTGTCATTCTGTAGTTGAAGAATAAAACGTTTCTGAAAAGCAATTTCCTTCTGTTCGGATCCTTCTGGGGTAACGAACTGAAGAAAAATGTCAATCATTCAAAGAGAAGCGTTCCAAATATTCTTATTCGTCATATTTCAATTGTGCGTTGTGATAGTAAGATGGCGGTTAATGTAAAATATTTATTGGTATTTTTGTGTTGATTACAAGATTTTATCATTATTGATAGATGAAATACTAATATTGGATATTTTATTTGGACGTTAAAGCTACTACTTGGTTTTAAATCATCCATAAAAAAAAATTATATTTCATAAAGATTTTCTTGTGTAATATATAAAACTAAATTATTGTATTACACCCTTTGAATAGTGATTTTTTCCCAATATTAAAAAACTATTTCATTCCTCCTTCATGAAGTCTATTATTATAAAAGATATGTCAGAGTTTATCTAATCGTAATTTAAAAGGGAAATTAATTGACAGATTATTATTTTGCAGTTTTTGTAGGAATAAAGTTAAGATTGTCTTTGTATCCTTCTTCAGCGTCTAGGTTTTTTTTTTAAATAAATTTACATATAAAGTAGAAAACTTAATGTAGGAAATGCAGAATCTAGAGATCCTTGTAATTCCTCTCCAAATAAGGTAATGGTTTTAGATAGTATTATTTAAAATAGGTAGATCGTCGTATTTATTCTTAGCTACGTTTGCTATTATGGTTTGTACTTAAGGAGTAAATCAGTAACTTATTAAAGAGACTATTAGTTTCTAGGAAATTTAAAGCAAGTCATTGGTTATACATGAATTACGAGAGGACGATAAAACATAATCAGCCTAATATTTTTGTACATCCTAAGTAAATTAATATTTTGATTTTGACCTTAGGCGTTAAGGAGTAACTATTTACTTTTCAAGGTTCCTAGGATTTTCCAGGTAATTCAAAAAAAATGCATTTATATGTTTCAAGGACGTGTAGGCGTAAATTAGTAAATAATATTGAGCCAAAGATCTTTCTGTTAATCTAAAACAAGTCAAATGAGCTGTAAGACTATTTGGCTTATGAGTTATTTATTAGCTATGGTACCCATGACATCCAAATAATCTAAAGGAAATATATGCTCGAATCATGAGTTCTGTTTGGTTAATCTAACAGTAATAAAATGGGAAAATCATTCACGTTATTCTAACCTAATATGATAATGAAAACTAATTAGGAAAATCTTAGGTATTTTATTAATTCTTATATCAAAGTAGTCATTATATCTTACGAATAAAGATATCTCCTCCCTTTAGATTAGTACAACTTTTGTAATAATTGAGGAAATGCTTATTTATTTTTTGTATACAGTAAATAAAAAAAAAAACTATTGAATAATTATCACTCAGAACGTAAAATGGTAATTAAATACCCATAGACGATCCTGCAATGTCTGAAATTCCGGTTTGTATTTAATGAGGTGTATTTTTAAACAATTATTGGCCGATTTTAATATTTACAATAGCATACATGAGAAGTAAACAGTAAACAAACAACGATGGAAATACAGATTTTGCATGCAAACGTGAATAGAATAGTTACGGTAAAAGATGTCTAATAAATTACTGTAATACTCAAATAGATGTTCGCTAGATAGATAACATACAGAAAAACTACACATGCAGATTTTTGGTACTACAGTAGAGGTTTTAAATTGATATAATGATAATATTTAGGGTTAGTACACGTCTAATACGACGTTGTATAAACGGTTGAAAGTTGTGAGGCATCATTAAGGGTTGACAGAAGACCCTGTATAGAAAGAGAAGCCCTAGAATTAAATTGCTGACTAGATAGAATGTTGATCAGTAAAAATTCACAAGAAAAAATATATTCAAATTATACTAATTCACTTTCGAAAAAATGTATCATTATTTTAAGGTCATTTATTGTCCTTAACTGTGTGTGTGTGTGTTTGTGTGTGTGTGTGTGTGTGTGTGTGTGTGTTTGTGTTTGTGTTTGTGTTTGTGTGTGTGTGTGTGTGTGTGTGTGTGTGTGTGTGTGTGTGTGTGTGTGTGCGTGTGTGTGTGTGTGTGTGTGTGTGTTTGTGTGTGTGTGTGATTATGTGTATGAATATTCCAATTTATTTTTGATAAAATAGCAATATATTTGACAGAATATTCTTACACAATATCAAGAGCACAGTGGTACAACATATTACAATAAAAATATTGAAAAGAACCCCAATACCACAAAAATAATCAAAAATAACAAATAAAACAAGTTACTTAAGATTAAAGCCTTATGTACATTTCGATGGCCATGTCATCATCATCAGAGGGTCTTATTACAAATAGAATCTAGCACACAAGAAGTTTCAAACTAGAATGATCATATTGTGGAATATTCTTATTTATTCAATTGACGTAATGAGTTGGCGGTATTAATGTAATCTAATATCTTTTCGAATACTTTAAAAAAAACATTTAAAATCATCTTTATAATTTCAGGTACACATTAATTAAACTTAGTTCAACGACAAAAAGCTATATATACTGTACTGTTGTTACTATTTTATGTTTCGTAAATACAAAATATACCGCCAATAATAATTAAATTTCATTAATTGCTGAGTTTAAAATTTCACAATTTTCTCACAGAATAGATATTGTAAATTATTTTACATAGATTATTGAAATAGACAATTTTTTATTTTGCTTTTTGTAATATCACTAATTTAACAAAATGTTATCAATCTATTTACAACGGATCAATTAATATCAAACATTTATATGTTTAAAACCAAATATTAGTAAAGGTATGATTCTGTTGAGTAAATCAAACGTTTTCAAACTAGTCTGCAATGCGGTGAAGACAGGGTGCCGAATCCGATTTGGTAAATTAGATCACGTAGTAAATCATTCATTTTGAAAATTATAGGCCACGTTTGAAATACTATTTAGGCGGAATATTTCTATACTATCATTAAATGTTACGTTATACCACAGTCTCTTAAGCCAAATTATATGAAAGACAATACCGTATTCTATTATTTTAAATAAAGAGCACCACGGCACAATAAAATCTCCCTCACTCTGTCTTCATCCCACTCTTTCTCTCTTTATTCCTCAATCCCCCCCTCTCTCTCTCTCTCTATCTATCTATCTATCTATCTAAAGATCATGCATACAATAGTGGGAATGTCCAATTTACCGTTCTGATCTCCTTAGTCATTCTCTTCTTATAGTAAATTTAGATGCCATGTTTAATATCTTCCCAAGAATAAATATGTTAAATCAATTAGGCCTAGTTTTAGAATCGTTTTGCGTAAGTTATAAAATCTCTTAATATAAAATATTGCATTTTATGATAAAAGTTCTACAAAACAAATAGGAAATTTGTGTGTGTTGTGCATGATTGTGCATATTTTCGTACTGGAATTAACTACCTTTAATTAAGAATCAGTTAAATTATTCTGTTTTTCTAATAAGCCTTCTTTCTTATAAAATGCAATTATATTTTCCATTTCCACTTTCAATTATTGATAATCACAATGTCAAATTCATTAATAAATACAGACTAAATTTAGGGGAAGACACTCGTAGAAAATGGAACATTTTATTCATTTGACAGAGTATATTTAATACCGCCCTCACAATTTGTAAACTTCAGATGCTGTCTCATTAAAACTACCCTCCCTCCCACTCGCAACCCTTTTTTATGTCGAATGGAACTGACGTCGTTTGTCAGCTTCGAATTTACACTTCTCTAAATTCATTCCAGCAAGCTGGTATACTTTTTAAAGTATAAGAAATTACAAAATAATGTGAAGATAATAATTTAGTTGAGACACTAATGTGTTGAGATAAAATCTAGTTTTAAAAACACAAATTCTTGTATGCGCGGAAATATTATTTTCCGTAGATCAGTTACGTCTTTAACAAATATTATAACACACACACACAGAAACACACGTGTTAGTGGATGGGATGCAATCCCGAAGAAATAATTGATTTTTGTGGGTAATCGTAGGTTTAGTGAAGTAATGAAATAGAGTAATTCTGTATACAGTTGTAAAAATAGATTTTTATAAAATACACAATTTGCTATATGAACTAACTGAAATTTTACTTTCATGTGTAATTAATATTTTGAGCGGTTGCCTGTGGTTCATCTGATAGTGTACACACTCAACTAGTAAATGTTTGGTGGGGCGTATTGAATCAATTTGTCGTATCGTAAACGTACACGAATGACCGCGTACAATAGGCTATGAAAAGTGTAGGATAAAATAGTTTCATGTATAACGTTTACAAATGGGGATTGAAGTGGATTTTTACAGTTAAAACATATCTAGACGTATGTGACAAAATATATAATTGTAAAAGATCATGTTGAGATGATTATGAATTAGAACCGCGTATAATAGTTAAAAAAACAATTATATTAGTAATATAATCTGGAATAAATAAAAGCAAGAGTTAATTTTAAAACGAAATTATGGTAGGAAATTTCTCGAAAGAAATTAAACAAATATTTACGTTTGGTGAATCTTGTAAATAAGGATAATAAAAATAAAATTATAAAATCCAATAGATTATGAGAACCCAAGACGAAGAGTCGGAGAAGAGACAAGTGGAAGAATGTGATGAAGTTTGTACGTCCTTAAAACTCCTAAATTATAAGTGGTACAGATTCAACATGACAGTGATATTAATAAATTTGTTGAGGACTGTGGACTAAATTTTTAACTAAATAAATAACACCCACTTTCCGCTTTAAAAAATATTTATTTCTCTGCAATGACTGCAATTTACTTATGTCAACTTCGATTACACAGTAATTATCTTCAGAAGTACTTCTGTAGATAATTACCATGTAATCGAAATGTAGATAAATTAATTATAGTAAAATGCGGAGTTTTCTATTACGGTCAATGGGTTTTATTTATTTATTTAAAATATGACAGGGAAAAATGAATAATACCTAAACTGTTAACACAAAATAAATTGGTTTCACACTCACAAATGTAAAAGTATAACTTTGAAATGTATTTCAATCTTTAATTAGTTTTTCCTATTTATTCAAATCTAAATTTTATTAAAAATTTGAAGAAACGTTATTTAGATCAACATATAACAAGATTACGCTAGTGAAGCAAAGAAAAAGAATTAGGTTAATGTTAAAGAAATTCCATAAAATCAATATACATTTTTATCAATTATTTAGAAAAATAACTTTAGTTTCTATATAAAATGCTAATTTTATTATTTTAAATATGAAATTCGTAGTTTTTGTGTTGTAGATCTTGAGGTTCTTCTATTACACTTTTTGGTATCAACTTGGCAAAAAAAACCACACACACACACACACACACACATATATATATATATATATATATATATATATATATATATATATATACATAAACACACACACGCGCGCGCGCACACACACACACACACACACACATACTCACACACTGAGGATCCACCAAGAGTTCCAATCTGCAAGTTATTAAGCGCTTCCAAAATGACAGCCGTACTGAGGGCTTCCTTCTAGGTCCGAAACTCTGCCTATTAGACAGGCTTTTTTCTGCTTTTGGCGAAGAACCAAGTGTAGTTATCATCGCCTTTAAAAAAATTCTAAAACTAAACCTACTAATATAAAACTAGACTAACAAAAAATAAATGTCTAAATACTAATATCTAGTACTAGACACTTAAGGCTATCGAGTACACAAAGCTCCATGAAGTCAACATACAAGCTAAAATTATAATAAAGAATGAAATTAACTCAATTTTAACTTAGACTAACTAAAACTAAAGTTGAACCTAAAGCATAAATAGTTAAAAAAATTAAAAAATGAATTTGTGCTGATTCTAACTTAAACTAACTGAGAGGAACCGCTGCTGCAGCACTGAATAACTTTGAGTAGCTCCGCTCCAACAACTCGAGGACCCAAAAGCTCTATGGCCGGCTTAATTGGTGACAGTGAGAAAACTTAAAGGCACTAGGCTTAGGATCTGTTCCAAGACAGCACTAACAGTACTAGGGTATAAAGTCGATGTCGAACACTGGAAAATATCTCAACCGCCATCGGAAAGGAAAGCTGATAGACTTATGCTAATCTAAGTCTAGGGGTCGTCTTATTTGCATGTCAATAACAATTAAGCTATACAATTGCACATACATACATAACATTACGCACACACGCAAACACGAAATGGTACATTACCGACCTTCGTCATTTGCTATGATTTTTAAATACCTATTTTCTCTTAAACTAGGGCTGATTGAGTGATAATTGAAAGTAATATAACTGTATTCATTGGATTCGTTGCCCAAAGTGTTAAATAAATACATTTTTGTTACAGGTACAATGGATTTTTTGAAGCAAGCGTTAAAAAAAGTGGAATCTACGTACGAATGAATTTATCTATTTTTTGATCATGTGATCTGAAGAGGTACGTATCCAGATGTCGTGCTTATACGTACTAGAAGAGTGCAAGTTAGTTTATGAAACGTAAGAATTTGTTTTAAAAATGTATTTTAAAAATGTATTTCAAAGTATCAGTTGATCATTCAATGTCACACATATTTTATTGCTTGTAGTACTGTTTAAAATAGATTAAAACATACATTCTTACATATAATAAAACCACTTATATTATTAGTGATTAGTTTATGAAACGTAGGAATTTGTTTTAAAAATGTATTTCAAAGTATCAGTTAATCATTCAATGTCACACATATTTTATTGCTTCTAGTACTGTTTAAAATAGGTTAAAACATACATTCTTACATATAATAAAACCACTTATATTATTAGTGATTAGTTTATGAAACGTAGGAATTTGTTTTAAAAATGTATTTCAAAGTATCAGTTAATCATTCAATGTCACACATATTTTATTGCTTGTAGTACTGTTTAAAATAAGTTAAAACATACATTCTTACAAATATTAAAACCACTTATATTATTAGTGACCTTGTTTTATACACAAAGAGATATTTTCTTTCCATAAAATGGATGTCATCTATATGTCTGATCAGACAATTGATGAAAAAATAATATTTTTGTTTTTAGGGAAATGGTTTCATGATTGGAATGGAAATTGGGTCATTTTTGAGCGTTTAATTGCTACGAGTTAATCGATCCCCTTTGATATTAGTGAATGAAAACGGGGCGTTTATAAACACACAGTAATGACAATTAAACGTGTTATTTCCCCAATATACGTTTGAGATTTTATTTCCATTTAGTAGCTACGGCCGCTTTTCATTTTTGAAAACTGTAATTCGTTGTAATACAAACATATCGATATTCATATCGACTTTTATCAATATATAATTTTATTGTACTCACGTTCATTAGGATTCGATTTTTTACTAAATATTCAAGTCCATCTCTATATAATTTTATTTACAGGAAACACAAAGTTATTATATTAATCCAATTAACAAATTGGATAGCAAGGTAAATAAATAACCTGTTTGTTTTATTTATCACAATGTTTAATTTACCATAAATAAAGTTTTAATAATTGTAAACAAAGTTTTCCATGATTGGAAAAAATTGTGTCGCTACTATAATTTGGTTTGTTTAATTATCTAGACATGATATCCGAATACATATGATACCCGTATTTAAATATTCTGATTTTTCATTTATATGTCATATTTATTATCTTTTTAATATATATTTATAACAGTTTTTTTCTTGTTTCGTATTAATTGATAGATTATTTGAAAAAAAATATATGGACAATTTGTAGCAAAAGTAAGGGACATCATTAAAACCAAAACATCATTATTTTAGTGAACATGATATCATGATTTAATCATCCAATGGGGGGGAAATGTTTGGTTTTTAAATCTAAAGGTAAAAGAATTCGTTTTCATAAGTTATTGAAAATAGTAAATCCTAAATACCCATAAGTGTTTCATTGCTATGATGTATTTTTATAAGGTGCTATTTCTACTATATACCAATTTATTAATAGCATAATTTCTATTGTATTTCTATGTGTTTAGTGTGGAATAAAACAGCTATTGCTTTTTTATTTATTTCAATATTGCAAAAAATGTTTGAAAGCGTCTTTCAATCTTTAATATCCATTTATAATAATACCACTGAATGTTTATCATATAACGACATGAAAAGTTACTGGGATATCGATTTGTAATATGCAGTTTTTAAATTTCTTTCTTTGAGATCTAAATTTTAGTTATGTTCTCGGAATATTTTAAACTCATTTTCTTTCAAATGAGCTAAATACATTTTAAATGCTGAGCCACAAACGTCCCATTTGAACTATACTGACATCATTATTACGGTGTGATTTTTACGATGTTGAATAGTTTATTCTAACGGTTTTAATATTTGTTTTAATATTAAAAAAGATGAGAATATACAATTATATAATTATTCATTTAATATTGATTTATGTTTCCGTTTGCGTTATATTGCTAATGTTTTAAATTGTATTTGTGTCTTTTTTTATATTTTTATTTCATGCCTAAAAATTATATATATTTTATAGATTTACAATACTGGGTGAGTTTATATAGCTGGTATTCAAACATACAAACGAGACACCAATCTATCAATAAGTAAATATATTCGGCCTTGGTAAATAATAACCTAAAATATAAATGTTTAACATGAAATGATATAAACTATGTTATGATAATTTGCCTCCTTATCAGTGTTTGAAACTGCCTGGTCACAGTTAGAAATATGAGTTCAATTCCCAGCAAATTGAATATGCATAATAAATCATCTGGGACGGCGGCCTAAACGATCATATAGATATCGATGTATCGTACATTCCGGATCACATTCTAATTCACTTGGTATATTACGCAAATTATATAACATAAAGGAATTACGTATTTCCTAAAAAATAAATAGTGTTATATATAATCGCAAGTTATATGTAGGTATCTGTGTATTAAAAACTTTGTATTGTTTTAACACAAATATCTAATTTGAAATACGTATACTAGATAAAAATGTCTTTTGTTTATAGTTCAAGACATTTGATGATAGCCGTAAATGAATTGAACACATTTTTTCCATGATACAAAATTAGATAGCCTATTGCTTGCTATTGCCAACGTTTTATCAACCGTAGGGAATACTTCAAGGAACACACTTTGTACCGGTTTCCACGCAGAATTTACAATGACTTCCTCCATTATCCTACCACACGCAATTATCTGATAAGGTACAACACCCATACTTTCATTTATACATTATTTAATTAATTTTTACGTTTAAAGATAAAATAAACATTAGACCTACAACCATATCTAATTTCATACTTTATTTAAAGGCTTAACATATCATATCCATTACTCTTTCATAAAATATCTCGTTAGAGTATAATTGAATTATATAAAAAAACATTTTATATGCTTAAACGAATACATTTATATATGTGTGTGTGTGTATGTGTGTGTGTGTGTGTGTGTGTGTGTGTGTGTGTGTGTGTGTGTGTGTGTGTGTGTGTGTGTGTGTGTGTGTGTGTGTGGGTGGGTGTGTGTATATATATATATATATATATATATATATGTAATAATGTATTCTTATATAAAGTCCGGATTTAGTCATAGAACTATAAGGTACTTAGCAAGTTTTCATAATTCTGATACTATGAATCAGCGAAAAGCTTCAATGGGTAAAGAAAAAGAAAAAACTAATTCTTGTTTATGAAAGTCTTATTTAACCAATATATAAAAAAGGGAAATAATTTCATCCAAGGATTACAATATGTATATATATATATATATATATATATATATATATATATATATATATATGTATGTATATATATATATATATATGTATATATATATATATATATATATATATATATATATATATATATATATATATTATATAAATATAATGAAAAGTTATTATCTGGAGTACATCCGTTCATTCTGCAGTCCATAAATTCGCAGTTCCGACGTTTCGTTAGAATCTCATCCAGCATTGACGAGGTGAACCCAACAACAGTAGAAGAGCGAGTAGTAGAGTAGTATATATATATATATATATATATATATATATATATATATATATATATGTATGTATATATATATATATATATATATATATGTATATATATATATATATATATATATATATATATATATATATATATATATTATATAAATATAATGAAAAGTTATTATCTGGAGTACATCCGTTCATTCTGCAGTCCATAAATTCGCAGTTCCGACGTTTCGTTAGAATCTCATCCAGCATTGACGAGGTGAACCCAACAACAGTAGAAGAGCGAGTAGTAGAGTAGTATATATATATATATATATATATATATATATATATATATATATATATATATATATATATATATATATATATATATAAAGAACAGTTTCATAAACGAATTGTAACATTTTGGGAGGGTAGAGGTTTTATGTTTATCAAGTAAATCATTTTGTTAATTTAGTTGCAAAGAATCATAGATTCGTTTATTGTAATTTCATTGTTTCAATAAACAATGAGACTTCCTTTCTTTTAGTTTCATTGTTCTCGATTTTCACTTCAGTTTTTAAGACTTTGAATCATGTTTGCAGTAGATAATCTATTAACGAAATAGTATAATGTTTATTTCTAGATAAAAATTTATATCCTGTAACTACACTGTTTCAATAACTTAAATAGGAATGCATATATATGTGAACTACTTTTTATGTCAAAACAGGAGTGTTGCTCATTTTATTAAAATTTGTTCTTAAGAAGGGTTTTAAATACTGTGATAAATACTGTAATGAACTGTCCGTAAAATTTGTCTTTGTTTAGACAGTGAAGTTTTACCAGAAATATTAGTTATTAAAATGAAAAATCTTTGTTTTATAAATGTAAAGAAGCAAACATTTACTGGAAAATAATGAAGATATATTCATTAGATTAAAAGTAGTGGCACAAAAGAAAGAATATCATTTATGACTTTTCCATGTAAAGCTTCCTTTTAAAAATATTCACAATTTCAAGGTGTTAAATTATAATCAATTTATAATACTTCTTTCTTAAAGTAAATCTATACTAGCGAAAGTAGCCTCTAAAATGCAGCCTACAGATGAGAAGAGGGTTTCATTGCTTCACTGTAGGAACCAAAGCAACAAATATTTCTATAAAGCCTGGTCGGACAAATGGAATCAGTCAACCATTGGGAGACACCTACACAAGATTCAACCTCTACCAACTGATGGGAACCTATATAAAGGGGTGCAAAGACAACTAGCATCTTTTGCAACAAGAGCTAGAATCGGTCACATATTGACGCGGAAGTACCTATTCTGCTTCAACCATACCGATTCGTCGCACTGTGCATTATGCGAAGACAATGGAGAGGATCTGGAGCACATTCTTCTGCGTTGCAGCTATCCAATTCTTTCACGTGAGCTACTAAGAGCAGAAGTCGACGATTTTGAGGACATCCTTAAAAGCAAAAAACACTGGCAGCTTGCTTGAGCTGCGACCATTGAACACTGGGCCATCGGCTACGAATGATGCTGGGAGCCCGTACTAAGCAAGTAAAAGTAAATCTATATGAAAAGAAAAAGTCTAATTAAATGATTTATTAGGGCAAAACTAGTTTTATTACACTTTTTTGTATTAGCTTGGCAAAAAAACCACTACTTAATGATTTTTTCAGCAGACTCATGTGTTGGTGTTAGTCTTGTGGTGTATTAGTGTTCTGCGGTGTTTTAATTATTAACAACTACTCTATGAAGAATAACACACCACATAACACCAATACACCAAAGAATCACACCAACACAACACACCTGAGCAACAGTTTTGACCGCGACTCACAGCATTGAATAAAGCGCTAACCAAGTCCGAAACGCGACAAGTGAAAAATTCAGTGAGTATTGGTTTTTTGCTAAGTTGATACCAAAAAGTGTAATTATAGAAGAACCTCAAGATCTACAACACAAAAACTACGAGTTTTATATTTAAAATAATAAAATTAGCATTTTATATAGAAACTAAAGTTATTTTTCTAAATAATTGATAAAAATGTATATTGATTTTATGGAATTTCTTCAACATTAACCTAATTCTTTTTCTTTACTTCACTAGCGTAATCTAGTTATATATTGATCTAAATAATGTTTCTTCAAATTTTTAATAAAATTTAGATATGAATAAATAGGAAAAACGAAAT
>JBAIZL010000002.1:6770793-6778293 GCA_036971475.1 Prosapia bicincta
TCTCTCTCTCTCTCTCTCTCTCTCTCTCTCTATCTATCTATCTATCTATCTATCTATCTATCTATCTATCTATCTATCTATCTATCTATCTATCTATCTATCTATCTATCTATCTATCTATCTATCTATCTATCTATCTATCTATCTATCTATCTATCTATCTATCTATCTATCTATCTATCTATCTATCTGTCTGTCTGTCTATCTGTCTATCTGTCTGTCTGTCTGTCTGTCTGAATGTCTATCTATCTATCTATCCATCTATCTAACTTGCTTTCTATCTATCTATCTATCTATCTATCTATCTATCTATCTATCTATCTATCTATCTATCTATCTATCTATCTATCTATCTATCTATCTATCTATCTATCTATCTGTCTGTCTGTCTATCTGTCTATCTGTCTGTCTGTCTGTCTGTCTGAATGTCTATCTATCTATCTATCCATCTATCTAACTTGCTTTCTATCTATCTATCTATCTATATATCTATCTATCTATCTATCTATCTATCTATCTATCTATCTATCTATCTATCTATCTATCTATCTATCTATCTATCTATCTATCTATCTGTCTGTCTGTCTATCTGTCTATCTGTCTGTCTGTCTGTCTGTCTGAATGTCTATCTATCTATCTATCCATCTATCTAACTTGCTTTCTATCTATCTATCTATCTATATATCTATCTATCTATCTATCTATCTATCCATCTATCTAACTTGCTTTCTATCTATCTATCTATCTATATATCTATCTATCTATCTATCTATCTATCTATCTATCTATCTATCTATCTATCTATCTATCTATCTATCTATCTATCTATCTGTCTGTCTGTCTATCTGTCTATCTGTCTGTCTGTCTGTCTGTCTGAATGTCTATCTATCTATCTATCCATCTATCTAACTTGCTTTCTATCTATCTATCTATCTATATATCTATCTATCTATCTATCTATCTATCTATCTATCTATCTATCTATCTATCTATCTATCTATCTATCTATCTATCTATCTATCTATCTATCTATCTATCTATCTGTCTGTCTGTCTGTCTATCTGTCTATCTGTCTGTCTGTCTGTCTGTCTGAATGTCTATCTATCTATCTATCCATCTATCTAACTTGCTTTCTATCTATCTATCTATCTATATATCTATCTATCTATCTATCTATCTATCTATCTATCTATCTATCTATCTATCTATCTATCTATCTATCTATCTATCTATCTATCTGTCTGTCTGTCTATCTGTCTATCTGTCTGTCTGTCTGTCTGTCTGAATGTCTATCAATCTATCTATCCATCTATCTAACTTGCTTTCTATCTATCTATCTATCTATATATCTATCTATCTATCTATCTATCTATCTATCTATCTATCTATTTATCTATCTATCTGTCTGTCTGTCTATCTATCTATCTATCTGTCTGTCTGTCTGTCTGTCTGAATGTCTATCTATCTATCTATCCATCTATTTAACTTGCTTTCTATCTATCTATCTATCTCTCTATCTATCTATCTATCTATCTATCTATCTGTCTGTCTGTCTGTCTGTCTGTCTGAATGTCTATCTATCTATCTATCCATCTATCTATCCATCTATCTAACTATCTTTCTATCTATCTATCTATATATATATATATATATATATATATATATATATATATATATATATATCCATCTTTACATATATACAATATACAATTAAACCTAGGTGTAATACAACAATATTTGATTGGTACATTTGAGAGTTGACTTTCGAGAGTTATATTAGTAGGTCTTATTTTCAAGCATTAGTTGACTCTATTTTATCGTGCGAATTATAATGTTCGGTAATGCTACACTGTAATATAGCTCTAGAAAGTCCACTCGCAAATGCGCCATATAAAGTTATTGTTAAAGTGCATTATAGTGCAAGTGATAAATGAATATACCTATGAGTAATATAGTGTTGCTATAGGTAAATATAAATTTATAGAACCCTTCACAAGTTGTCACTAAGCTAATATTTTCTAAATTTCTTTTAGTTAGTCATCTATTGCAGGTTAAATTATATTGAAATCGCGATTCATTTTACGACAGTGAATAATCTCTTTATTTCTAAGTTTTAACATTTTATACAACAAATATAATACCTAAATATATTATATAGCCTACTACCCATACGTCTTACAATACCAGATCTACAATGCAATTAACAGACCGTAATGTAATTGTACGTGCTAGTCACTATTGGACAATCTATTATTAGACATTCAATTATTGGTAGTAAATGGTTCATATTTAACCAAAGCCTAACCGAGTTTCTCGGATACACAATCTAGGACGTTCGGAAAATTGTTAACAAGAGGGAATAACAAACGTTAAGGTAATAAGGAATTGTTAATTTATTGCTACACGATTAATCTCAAACATTTTCCAATATATATTCGTAATTATTTATACAATTAATTTAGTTGAAAAAATGTGTGATGGTTTTGTTATAAATTATTATTTTTAAAAATATTAGTTTTCATTCAATGTAAATTGTCAATTATTAAATCGGTATCAATATTTAGAAATATCCCATATGATTTCATAAGCTTATATATGAAATTCATAGAAGAATATTGTTTATCAGATATTTTTAGCAATAACATATTCTAATAGTATTTATCCTATGGTGGTTTAAAATAATTCAATACAAGGCTTGTTATAGGAGTAGGCTATACAAAATGATGTAATTTACGTATAGGCTACGTCACACTATCGCCACTATTGCTGTTAACTATATAAAGTTTTTAAATAAACAGTTACTTTTCCTTCATAAGGGCACCATCCGTATTATAGTTGAGACAAAAGTCAGTATTGATCGACTAAACAACATACGATCTACAGACGGGCCATTCGAAATACGCATTCACATTTCGTGACTGAAACAAATCTAGATCAGGCTCTATAAGTTCTACTTTATCCTTTGCGCCATAAAACAAAGGCTTGCATGTGGATTATCTCTATTTAATAAACTGAATGGAAAATTTGTTTATGTAAATCTCGAGGTTAATCATCATAATAATTTTAACTGGAAGTATTTACATCGTTCTAAGAACGAATGTTATTTAAAGTGTTTCTTTGAATATCGCGATTAATACCGTGTGTATTTATACATTTGACCTATATTTATAAAATGAGTCAGGGGATTGGATGTTTTTCATTTATTTGATTATAATAAATGAGGTCATAATAAATGTAACATGTCAATTCGATACACCTCGAGGTATACATTCGTCTTTTGTTTGTATTAATATAAATTTATTTTAGTTGATAATTTAGTCAGCATTAATTTGTATAATTAAATAATAAAAATATATACAACTCACAAATATACAATTTTTTATTTCAAACGCGTTTCGACGACTACTTTGTCGTCATCTTCAGTGAAAATACACAAATGAAATTAACTAAAAAATATATATATATATTAAACATAACCTATAAAGTTTTCGCAAAGGTAAAAACAAAAGTGAAAATCAGATCTGGGCATTGTCAAATTTATAGCCACAGCTACTAATATAATTACATTAAAATAACATATGTTAATTATAAATATTTAATTTTGATGAGCCTATATAGCTGGTAAAACATAATAATAACAAAATTATTTAAATAATTTAAAAAATTTAAAAAAGATAGTATTTAACAATTAATAAATTTAAAATAATATTGAATTTTGAATTGGTCCTAATTCATTATTAACAATTTTATCTTTATTTCTATTTATAAATAAAGTTTCCCATGCATCTAATTCATTAAAATTTATCACATTTTTTAAAAGCACAACATTTTTACTTTTAAATTCATGTTTTTCGTCCAAACAATGTTTTGCCATAGCTGATTTTTCAGGCCTATTAAATTTACTTAAATTTTTTAAATTATTTAAATAATTTTGTTATTATTATGTTTTATCAGCTATAGAGGCTCATCAAAATTAAATATTTATAATTAACATATGTTATTTTAATGTAATTATATTAGTAGCTGTGGCTATAAATTTGACAATGCCCAGATCTGATTTTCACTTTTGTTTTTACCTTTGCTAAAACTTTATAGGTTATGTTTAATATATATATATTTTTTAGTTAATTTCATTTGTGTATTTTCACTGAAGATGACGACAAAGTAGTCGTCGAAACGCGTTTGAAATAAAAAATTGTATATTTGTGAGTTGTATATATTTTTATTATTTAATTATAACTTTCACTCACAAGCCAGCTCGAATATTATTTATAATTTGTATAATGTTTAAGAAATTACGTTTTTCCCGCTTGATAAACCATAATTGCTGGGATGAAAACTAATCCTGAATATGAATATTAAAAAAAAAGTGTTCTTACTATGTATTTTTTGCATATTTTTGTTCTTATGTACACTACATCACTTTTTGTTATTAATTAATTGTAACCTCTAAATTATATGTTTTATATTTCAGCCTATTGCCTAATTAAATGCGATTTAGCTATAGTTTTGAACTAATGGTTCAACTATAGTAATGTACATAATGTTATAATACAGTACAAATACGCCTTTTAAAATATAGGTTTACATCTTTAATACAACGTTTTATATAATATATACTATAACGTTTATATACCAATATAAAAAAGTTTTTATTAATATTATTTTGTTACCTATATTATATTCAATACAATATTCAAATATTCTAAAATCATCAACAAATCTAACTAGATATACATATTAGTATAGCGACTCTAACTAGTATAAGGTCATATTATATATTTATTTATTACTTTTTTATAAATGATAATAAACATTGTTAAGGCAAATATTTGAAGCATATACCACATTTATGTTTACATTATTTAGCCATGGTTTTTAATGTTATTGAATTATTGTAATTACGTTTTGGTAAAGTTCTACTTACAACTGACAGATGTAACCTATACTGATAATTACAACATGGTTTTTAACAAATGTTCAGTTCAGTTCAATATTATTACAACATTGTGTTCTATTTATAAAACAACCAAATAATATTTTGTATATCAATTAAATTATTTTACGTATTAAGAATTAATGATTTAAAATAATTTCAAAATACTGTTCATTGCTCTTTTAATGGATATAAAGTTAAAGTGTATTTTAAAATAATAATTTCATAAGAGCAGGCAGCCGTTGTTACAATGAGTTATGTGTTAGCAAAACTCAAATTGGTAATTGGCATTAGCGCTGTGAAACCTGAGTACATTGAATGGATTCGACTCCAATTTAAAGTTTAGTTTTTAGTTTTAGATTCAAAGCTACTTACAAAACACTACATTTCTAGTTATTTTTTTACTAAACTAGGGCGACTCTGTGTTCAGAAATACCCTTTGCATTTTAGGTAGAATTCAATAGAGTAGAAAATTATTTTTGGGAAATCAATTGACACTAATCCGCTTAAAAAATAATGTGTGAATGTATGACGTCAGTAATAACACTTGCAATTCCTTTTGTATTACTATATTACTTGTATTTATTACTATAAAAACATATTACTGTAAAAACGACACAATCGTTTGTCATACAATGGGATATTGGACGTTATGTCATACAATAGGAAATATCGGAACTACTTTATTAATTTACAAATTGGAATTTTAAAATTATTTAATAAAATTCCCCATAGGTAAATAAAATTTACTATTTAATTTTGTGTTTTTTTTTAAACCGTTGTTATTAATTACAAACTATACTTTATTAATTATTAGTAAAATGAGCTAGTAAAAGTAAATATAGGATCTACGCCTATTACAATTAGATTCTTACTTCAAAGTACAGTAAACTCCCGATTATCCGTGGGCGGATTAACCGGTTTGCGGATTATCCGGGGTCTGCCATTGTTTTACAAATATCCAATTTTTATTCCAATCAGATTCATTATTGTTTTTTTTTAACCACTCAACGCGACACAATATCTGGTAAAAACAACGATCATAAAAATAAACTAAGCTATCTCAAATAAAGCAAGGACAAACGATAACTGCCCTGTTAGACTGAATGAACCAACTCGAGTTGGGAAGAGACTACTGTATATAAGAGGCAATGACAAAATGCTTGGATACCCGGAAACCTAATGTGTATCATAAGATTGTAAACAAATGTCAGCTAATCTCGGATATAAATAGTGTAGGACGTGACATACGCATTATCCATGTCTGTCATATACATTATCGATCTTTATATCTTAACTCCGAGTTAAACGTTAAGTGGTTATTATACTAAAATAAGTAGTAGGTAGTTTGAATTTTTATGCGTTATTTTTATTTCTCTGTGTTTTTTATTGAATTTTATTTTTTGTCATGCAGTATTTTATCTTTTGTATTAGTTGATATTTTAAGTAAATTTCCTTTTTTTTGTTGTAAACCGATAAATAAAACAACATTTTAATGTCTAATACACTGTTTTAATGTCCTAAATAAACCTGTATATGGTAGAAATAAACTTTTTTGAGATGAAAACAACGGACACAATAATTAGAGCAAGACGACTCTTCACTGTGCGACAAAATGGTTCTTAAGGAGCTTAGATCGCACATTAAAGCTAAATCAATGCTCACAAAAAAAGAGACGAAAGTGACAGATTTTTTTGTTAAAAAGTGAAAGTATTATGTGTAAAGGATATTACATATGTACATACATACTTACTTTTGACATATACTTTTGTACGTATTGTAAATAGTTAGAAATATAAATGTACATGTTATAATCCGTCAAATACATCGGCATTTTAAATTATTTTCCGTATTTATTTTGTCCTCTAAAGATTATTTGTGAATTGCACTAACCGGGGTCATTATTTGTGTAACTTATGGTATAATAATCGATTATCGATCGTTTTGCGTATTCTTTGTTCATAGCGGATTATCCGGGGAATCGATTATCCGGCGTTGCCGGGCCACCTTATTCCACGGATAATCAGGAGTTTACTGTATAGTGAATTAAAATCGCTCTGTTGTAAGAAAGCACTGCTTTATATAATTTGGCCGAATTACTGTTCTATTTTGCAATAAGGATTATCCTGGGATAAAAAGACATGACTGTAAATCTTGAGAATTTAAATTAGTAACTAAAATGAAAGGCGTTGAAATCAGGGTAAATTATTTGTAAATATATATTGCCGCATGTTAAACCATCATGCTTTTTCAGATAATTGTGTTTTTCAGTTATGAACATTAGGATATTTTATAATTCAATAAACAATAAAGTAATAGGCATCACACATTTTTATAGCCGTTTATATAAATTCATCAATTAAATCAAAATTTTTACAATTAATCCAAATATTTCTTTATGTGCGAAAACTATAAGTACTTGTCTAAACAATATATATAAAAAAGATAAATGAAAGATTGTCGTCAATGAATAATAAAATAGAAATTGCATGTACCATAAACATCTATCACAAACGGCCCAACGTAGTGCATATTTCAGCGTCTAAAATTAACTAATCCAGGCG
>JBAIZL010000002.1:6780793-6803293 GCA_036971475.1 Prosapia bicincta
AGTTCATATTCATAATAACATTTAAGAACTTGGTGACAATATTGTTTTGTACACGAATACTATTGCGGTTCTTTCCGCAAGACTGACGCAAAGTTTAAGTAACGTATTAAGGTTGAAATCAAACTAGCTCCGCAATATATTTTGGATTTGCTTTAATAATCCTGTTCTCTGATGTTATTTTTAAACTATATTTTTTTTTAATATTACAAAATCGTAGAAAAAAAATTATGTATGTACACATTTTCAAAACATTTGTATATATAAATACATTTTTATTGAATTTGTAAATTTTCAAATTGTTGCAGAATGATAAATTATTTAAAAATTTATATTTAAAAATACATTTTTGGCTTTTGAAATTACGAAAATTGTTCTGTGAAATTATAAGCCAATAGAATATATTTACAATACCTATCAATTAAGAATAGTTTTGTGTAAAGGTTTGATCATATATTAATTCACGGAGCTAACATTTTTTAAAATTTTATTTCCTTCTATAATGAAATACTTATAACTGTGGGATGTTTTAACACGATATATTTTATTATAAATTCCACTATTGTTTTGCAGATGTAATTTTCAATTTCTTTTCAACTATTTTATGAACTATAATTTTAATTTTCTTACTTTTCCATAAAAGTATGTATCCTTTGTATTTACAACAATGGCTTCCTACTAGTATATAGATTTTAAATATAACTAGCATTGAATTTTTAAGGCCTCGTTTTGTAAAGAAACAGAAATACCGAGAGTATCTGTTTAGCGTATGTTTTCGGTGATTGAAGAAAGCTCGCACGCCTAGATTAACATTGCTCCACGATATAAAACTATTCCAATAATCTAAACAAAAAATGTTTATTGTAGATTTTGAGATGTTGATGAATGTACATAATTTTATTTATATATGAATATGAATATTAGGACAATGTTAAACCCCTTCAGGTAAACTATACACTTATATCGCGGCTTTTTTCATTTTAACCAAAAAACGGGAAAAATCACAGTTTATGTATGGAATAAGACGTTTATTTAACTAGTTTTTTACGAATATCTTATTACAAGAATATATATTCTGAAAATGCAAGCCTCGGGTTCGTTCAAGTACTTAGGCACGATTTTAATTTACCAAATCGTAACAAAATAGAAACTCATTTTAAAAATATTAAATTTGAAAAGATTTATTATTTAGGGTGTATTATAACAATTAATGCTACAAAAAACTCTTAGGAATTTCATTTATGATCTACTATCATTTTTGTGGTATGTTACATATATTTGTTTTCGTTAAACTATTACCGAAAAATTAACTAAAATTAACAGTATAAACCTCGACTGCAAGTTTGAATTACTCCTAATCTGATCAATCTAAAATATATATATATATATATATATATATATATATATATATATATATCATATTACCCCTATATCGTCCTTCTATTATAACATAAATGCTAGAAGGTATAAGATAACATTTAATTACTAAATTATTTTGAATGTATATTATGATTATATATATTATAAAATAATAATTATTATAATATATTATATTATATATTTATATATATTATAAAATAAATTTGATTTGACTCATAATCTAACAACACATAGATGTTTCCTATAGGCCTATACAGAATATTTTTGCAAAGAAACTATCTACATAGCAACATTTTAGAGAACAATAAAATTGAATTTAAAAAATTAAAAGGAAAGTTATAAATATTTTAATCTCTATGTAAATGTTGTTCAATAGTATTTACCAAGCTACTTATTTTTCTTGATTTGTTCCTAATGAAACAAATCTTTCTAAGATATTATTATTTCCTTCGTGTTGTATGGTAAACACATCACGAAGCCATCAACCATTTTATTATAAACCCACCATATTATTAAGGTTTTCTCTAATATATAATAGACATTAAAATTGCAAACTGACATGCTTATACATAAATGCATTTATAAGTTAGTAAACTAAATACAAAGGTAGATTTAGGAACTTTCATAGGTATTACTAGCTTGATAGCATTAACTCACTAAACAAGTACCAACCTAAAATAGACAATTTAGCAATAAAGGGTACAATCCTGATCAAGGCCACTTTAAGAAAATGCATTTCATCTTGAGAAAAATAATGTTTAATCAGGGAGAAGTAAACTTCTCGAAAATACATCACTGATAGCAACCGCAAAAGATCGATAAACCGTAACTCTTCTGTTATTTTTGGATACAAACTCTAGGTATATCAATATTTTTAAAACTACTACTTTATCGATTAAAAAGGTACGACCCTCCACACATACACACACTCAAACAATACGTATATATGTGTATACTCGAAGCTTCATATTCATCAGAAATAGAATGAAGGTACTGCAGGAAGAAAATTAGCAGGAATAAATTTATATTATTGTTATAATATTCTTACAAATAGTTGGACGTTTTAAACACACACACGCACACACACATACACACACACACACGCACGCGCACACACACGCGCGCGCGCGACCGAGTACACGCACACATACGTACTAACACACACGCAAACGCACACACACTAACACACACCCACCCACACACAACACACACATACGCACGCACGCACAAACACACACACACGCACACGCACACGCACACGCACACACACACATACACACATACACATACAAACATACACACACAAACACACACATACTCTCCCATACACACAGATACACATGCACACACACACACACATACACACACATATATATATACACACACACACGCGCGCGCGCGCGCGCGCGCGCACACACACACACACACACACACACACACACACACACACACGCATACACACATACACATACACATGCACATACAAACATACACACACACAAACACACACATACTCTCCCATACACACAGATGCACACACACACACACACAAACACACACACACACACACACACACATACACACATACTCATACACATGCACATACAAACATACACACACACAAACACACACATACTCTCCCATACAGACAGATGCACACACACACACACACATACACACACACAACAACAACAACAATAGCCAAATATTAAACAAAGTTTTTTCAATTTTATCTTTATTTAGTTTTGTTTTTAGAATTAATAGCCAAATAATTTAACAGTAGAACTTCACACACACACACTCACGCACACACACACACACACTTACGCGCGCACGAGCATGCGCTCATCTTGTAAAATGTTTGACATGTATACAGTTCCGTATAATATCAATGAATTCCTTCTCAATGGTTACTATGAATTTTAAAAGATTTTTTTAATTTTATGTCTGACAATAGTATTTATTTTTCCATTAGTGTACCTTCTGATTTCTTCTACAATATCTTGGGAAAGTAGGAGTCCCCACACCGATTCAGTATCCCACAGGATAATTGCCCAAATATTGTCTAAATATTGCCCAAATAAACTAAGCCTTAGTTCCGGTAGCTGGGCAATTATGTTATTACGCTCACAATAACAGCTGCTTCCCTACAATGAAAATGAGGTATATTTCTCCTTTTCATTATTTTTTTTTTTATTTTGTCTTCCGAAGTAAAATTTGTTATTGCCTCTTGAACGTATGGTTTCATTTTGGGTGTTATTTTGTTGGTCTGCGTCGTTGTTACCTTTAACTGTATTGTCAGAACCCTCACATACAATTACTTGTGCTCTTCATGTTGGTCAATATGTTATTTATGTACCGAGGTTATTCTAATCCCAATAGAGCAATCTAAACGAAGCTCATTCCTTCCCACTTAATATCATTTGTCACATTTCCTACAGGATCGTTTGCATCTGAAACAGTTTCATAATATTAATCTCGTTCTAAAAGTTAGGCTCTGCAACGCTATTGTCTACATCCCTCCTCCAGTTTATCTTCTAAAGCCTCATTGACCATAGCTTTAAAAGTTGCAAACTTTCCCGACTTTAAATGTAAACTATGCACTTCGGGTTTTCTGGAGCTTCTCCTGGGTTGTTCAGAACCTGTTTAGGCCCAGGCTCAGAACCCATGATAGTTATGTACGAGCAAAACATATTTAAAACGTCACTACACACAACTACTGATATAATCACATATTTTGTACAGTTGGTCAAGGAATGTACGTTTCACAAATAATTCCCACTAGATAACACGCTTCGTGGTCAAACGTCGGCCACTGACTCAGGCGTCCCCGTACTAGATAAACAACGTGTTTATGATGCATAGCGAGGGAGAAACGGGAACTTTAATTTCCCTCGTGGTCTGACAGACCACTTGTAGTAGTTAGTGTAAACCTGTATGTTTTTAAATGAAAATACCTAACCCTTATATGAGAACTGAAACACGTTTTTTAGTTATTTATACGGATTTTGTATGGACTTTGTACTCCTTAATCTAAAATAATAGAAAAGTAATGATTTATCATGATATATTTCCATTTCTAAACATATAAATAATTTTATGGAAAACAAAAATCCTAACAATAAATTCCCGTGATCTATTTCCCGAAAATCCATATAACTTTCTTCCTAGAAGCTCCCTTATATCTTGTCCATCTGTTAGTTAAGCAACTAATACACGTTTAATTTTATGATTAGGTGAACTTGATATACATCTAATATGTTCCTAGCAAATAAGAGATTTATTACGGAGAAACAAACTATTTTTTTTTTATGAGTTCCTAATTTATTTACGTGTCTCATTTTCTCTGAAATAACATTTTAAGTCAGAGTTTCTATAGCCTAGTTCTTCCAAGTCACTTTATACTATGGTACATAGGTAATCATATAGCCGTGTCTCCATAAAAGACATCAATAGCGATAATTAGAGTTTTGTTGAGATTCCTTGCGTATTTCTTGGCTCACGCTTTGATATGCGTTTTTACAGTTTCGAATCCTTAATATTAAACTTTACTATAGTGTGAGCGAACATGATTTTGTATATTCTGGACTATCCACTTCAGGAATAATTATATTATTTAAGGTTTATTATTCAAAAAAAGTTTTTTAATCACATATAAATTATTATCTTACACATAACACTAGACTTAAACACTATCTCTCTACTGTCATTCTAATATATTTCGAAGTCTATTGTTCTTGCTTACTTAAAGCAAGTATCTTTATATATAACGTTACAAATATGCTATCCATTTAAAGATGATATTTTTTTATATTTTTTTTAAAGAAATCATCGGAAATTTAATTTAGAGTCAATTTGAGTTTTCTAACAAAATGAATCATCATGTATATCCTATTAAAATTTAGGACATCAAATGCTGTAATTATTTTGTAAGCCACATTACACTTGTTATTCTGCGATTATATTCATTTAATTATGTTTTTAATCATGGTTTATTTTTAGCTACATTTTCTATTTTAGTTGTATAATATAAATTTAAAATTTATTATTTTTTAAATCAACCCTTGCATAATAGATTTGTTCACAATAATTTTGTATATATATGTAAAGAAAAAATCATAATACAATTTCTCAATATTCTATCAGGTATTTATATATATTTGAATGACAGAATTTTCTTTCGATAATATATTTGGCAATTTAATAGTTATGTCAGAGATTTTATAAATTTTTTTAATGACTAACAAAATAGTATTTAATATTTTTTTTAAAACTTATAATAATAATATTTATAATAATATTTATTATTATAATAAATATATTTGATAATATAATACTATATATTTAATATTATTTAATAGAAAGAATTAAATTATATCAGAGAAGTCTACATATATGAATAAATAAAGAAATATATATGTATACAAATAATATAGTGTAAATATATATATATATATATATATATATATATATATATATATATATATATATATATATATATAATGATATAGGTTCAAAACTTTTTTTCTTCTTTTCAGGTAATCCAGTTCCTACTAGAGAAATATAATTAATACTCTTAAACAAGCTACGATGAGTATAAAATGTGGGCGGTGACAAAGGTTTCAAGATATACCAAATATGGCATTTTATTTGTTAATATTAAAAGTATTTGGTCGACGAAATTTTTATGCAAAAATTATCCCATCGAATTTTAATAATTTTTTAATATTCGTTATAAGCGTGTTGATGTTAAGTGAATTTTGTCTGGCGCTGAGTGCGAGTAGAACTGTTCGGACTAAATACGGCGACGTGTCGGGTGTGATTGTGACACCAGATAGCAGACATTTGGACGCAGTAGAAGTGTTTAAGGGGATTCCGTACGCCTCACCACCTGTTGGTAATCTAAGATTCATGCCGCCGGTAACGGGGGCGCTCTGGTCAGGGATTAAGATCGCAGATAAGTTCAGCCCAGTGTGCCCACAGAGACTGCCAAATATACAAAACGAAACTATAGCGTTAAAAAAGATGCCTAAAGGAAGAGTTGAATTTCTCAAGAGATTGTTACCTTATTTAAGAAATCAAAGTGAAGATTGTTTGTACCTGAATATTTACGCTCCCGCACAAGGTAAGACCGAGTTGTTACTTTTAGTTCATTACCTAATTATCGTATAAAAACCTGTAACAAAGTAAAATTCTGTTTTAAGTTTCATATATTTAAAATAATTAACGTTGAATTAGGTTTTTTTTAACTCTTTGTGAATTAATATATATGAATTGATTACTATATATATAATAATAATAATAATAACAATAATAACATTAATAATAGTAAAAATATTATAAACACTACTACTCTCACTGATTCTAACAACAATATTATATTATTATTAATAATATGTAATGTAACAAATAATATTATTATTAATAATTTTAATAAATATAACGATATAATAGATGATATATTATAAACCACATATCAAAGAATTTGTACCATTATTACTTAACTTATATTATTTATAACATATAAATTCAAAATTATTTTTTTTAATGTAAATAAGGGACACATATTAACACAATCAACAAATACAATTGCTGATTAATAGCAATCAATGCCATCGTTTGTAAACTGTACAAGATATATACCATCCAGTGATATCTCTTTTTTAACAACCTGCACCCCATTAAAGATATTAATAATTACTCTATTATTTTAATAAGTTACTAATATTTAAATAATTTAAAGTTACTTTTTTTCAAATCTTTCTATGTTTTCATGTTCTTCTTAAACATATTTTTTCAAATTTCCAATTAATATAATACTTTTTATCATCGACTCAAGGTCAAATATATTTTTTGTGTTTAATGACACTTCAAGTTAGTACAATTTATTCAAATTTTAATTCATTATTTAAATTATTTTTAATTACATTTAGTTTTATATGGGAGGAAAACATTCACATACGGAGCAAGGTATGCAATATAGATATATCGTTCTATTTGGCTTAAAAAAGTGATAGCATATGATGTCATAAAACAGCTGAATTTATGTTATGTTGTAGAATGGTTGTTTTATGGCATATGCTGTATTTTTTGATTCATACTATTTGTAATATTTTATTACAAAGTAACTAAAATAAAAATTTTCTTTGTTGACGTAAGTAGGAATTGACTTTAAAAATGTATATTTTTATTACTTGTTTTTAATTAAATATTATTAATGTTTAATGTTTTGCTAAAATGTAAGTTTTAATAAAAGTATTGCTGCTGTTACTTAACAGCTATAACAACCGTATATATGTCATTACTAAGGTTATGTTAGAATAGGATGTAAATGCAATAATAATTTAGAACCTAATTATTAGCTCATCAAATAATTATAACAGAGATATATTTAGAAATATTTTCTTTTACATTCATCTTACAAATCTTTTTAGGTTTAATACAAGAAAAATACGGTTTGCATGTAAATATGATCAATTAATTTATATATACATTTTTGTAGTGTAAAATTTTAGTTTTTATATCCCAACATACATTTTTGTTATAGGAAAATATATTAGTGAAGTAATAGGGTATTTACATTTTCACATATTGTGTGCGTTCATAATGTAAAATGTTTAGATGGTATAAAACATGATTAATCTTGAATCATTTAATAAATACTTAAACAATTTATCTGAATGTAACGCTCAGTACTTTGTTCTACGAAGGTCGATGGAAACTTGATGAAAGTAGACTTCGTTTTACGAGTTCATTAGTTCGATCCCAGAAGGCGGCGTTATATTATCTAAGATCGTTCCCATCTTTATTAGCCCTAAAGTGCAATTGGTAGGAGATGGAATTTTCTGAACGAAATGCTGCCAAGGAGTATGGAGGGGGTTTAGTAGCTTTTGCATGCAATCTTCATAAGAAACTAACCTACTTTGAATTCAGATTACTGACAATGCAAATATTCTATACTCTAATTATACTTATAATTGTAAATTTTATTTCTTGTTGTAAATGTTTTAAATGAAATAGGTTACATGCAGAAAAAAAAGTTATATGTTTAAACTAAAGATAAATGTATACCGTAACTAATAAAGTATGAGAACAATAGTCAACAACTAATAAACTATATTACAACTCGTAGTAATAAACTAATGACTATTAACGTTTAACTAATAAAATATGAGAACAATAGTCAACAACTAATAAACTATATTACAACTCGTAGTAATAAACTAATGACTATTAACGTTTAACTAATAAAATATGAGAACAATAGTCAACAACTAATGACTATTAACGTTTAACTAATAAAATATGAGAACAATAGGCAACAACTAATGACTATTAACGTTTAACTAATAAAATATGAGAACAATAGTCAACAACTAATGACTATTAACGTTTAACTAATAAAATATGAGAACAATAGTCAACAACTAATAAACTATATTATAACTAGTAGTAATAAACTAATGACTATTAACGTTTAACTAATAAAATATGGCAACAATAGTCAACAACTAATAAACTATATTACAACTAGTAGTAATAAACTAATGACTATTAACGTTTAACTAATAAAATATGAGAACAATAGTTAACAACTAATAAACTATATTATAACTAGTAGTAATAAACTAATGACTATTAACGTTTAACTAATAAAATATGGCAACAATAGTCAACAACTAATAAACTATATTACAACTAGTAGTAATAAACTAATGACTATTAACGTTTAACTAATAAAATATGAGAACAATAGTTAACAACTAATAAACTATATTATAACTAGTAGTAATAAACTAATGACTATTAACGTTTAACTAATAAAATATGAGAACAATAGTCAACAACTAATAAACTATATTACAACTCGTAGTAATAAACTAATGACTATTAACGTTTAACTAATAAAATATGAGAACAATAGTCAACAACTAATAAACTATATTACAACTCGTAGTAATAAACTAATGACTATTAACGTTTAACTAATAAAATATGAGAACAATAGTCAACAACTAATGACTATTAACGTTTAACTAATAAAATATGAGAACAATAGGCAACAACTAATGACTATTAACGTTTAACTAATAAAATATGAGAACAATAGTCAACAACTAATGACTATTAACGTTTAACTAATAAAATATGAGAACAATAGTCAACAACTAATAAACTATATTATAACTAGTAGTAATAAACTAATGACTATTAACGTTTAACTAATAAAATATGAGAACAATAGTCAACAACTAATAACTATTAACGTTTAACTAATAAAATATGAGAACAATAGTCAACAACTAATAAACTATATTACAACTAGTAGTGACAAACTAATGACTATAAACCTTTAACTAATAAAATATGAGAACAATAGTCAACAACTAATAAACTATATTACAACTAGTAGTGACAAACTAATGACTATAAACCTTTACTAATAAAATATGAGAACAATAGTCAACAACTAATAAACTATATTACAACTAGTAGTGACAAACTAATGACTATAAACCTTTAACTAATAAAATATGAGAACAATAGTCAACAACTAATAAACTATATTATAACTAGTAGTAATAAACTAATGACTATTACCGTTTAACTAATAAAATATGAGAACAATAGTTAACAACTAATAAACTATATTACAACTAGTAGTAATAAACTAATGACTATTAACATATAACTAATAAAATATGAGAACAATAGTCAACAACTAATAAACTATATTATAACTAGTAGTAATAAACTAATGACTATTAACGTTTAACTAATAAAATATGAGAACAATAGTCAACAACTAATAAACTATATTACAACTAGTAGTAATAAACTAATGACTATTAACGTTTAACTAATAAAATATGAGAACAATAGTCAACAACTAATAACTATTAACGTTTAACTAATAAAATATGAGAACAATAGTCAACAACTAATAAACTATATTACAACTAGTAGTGACAAACTAATGTCTATAAACCTTTAACTAATAAAATATGAGAACAATAGTCAACAACTAATAAACTATATTACAACTAGTAGTGACAAACTAATGACTATAAACCTTTACTAATGAAATATGAGAACAATAGTCAACAACTAATAAACTATATTACAACTAGTAGTGACAAACTAATGACTATAAACCTTTAACTAATAAAATATGAGAACAATAGTCAACAACTAATAAACTATATTACAACTAGTAGTGACAAACTAATGACTATAAACCTTTACTAATAAAATATGAGAACAATAGTCAACAACTAATAAACTATATTACAACTCGTAGTAATAAACTAATGACTATTAACGTTTAACTAATAAAATATGAGAACAATAGTCAACAACTAATAAACTATATTACAACTCGTAGTAATAAACTAATGACTATTAACGTTTAACTAATAAAATATGAGAACAATAGTCAACAACTAATGACTATTAACGTTTAACTAATAAAATATGAGAACAATAGGCAACAACTAATGACTATTAACGTTTAACTAATAAAATATGAGAACAATAGTCAACAACTAATGACTATTAACGTTTAACTAATAAAATATGAGAACAATAGTCAACAACTAATAAACTATATTATAACTAGTAGTAATAAACTAATGACTATTAACGTTTAACTAATAAAATATGAGAACAATAGTCAACAACTAATAAACTATATTACAACTAGTAGTAATAAACTAATGACTATTAACGTTTAACTAATAAAATATGAGAACAATAGTCAACAACTAATAACTATTAACGTTTAACTAATAAAATATGAGAACAATAGTCAACAACTAATAAACTATATTACAACTAGTAGTGACAAACTAATGACTATAAACTTTTACTAATAAAATATGAGAACAATAGTCAACAACTAATAAACTATATTACAACTAGTAGTGACAAACTAATGACTATAAACCTTTAACTAATAAAATATGAGAACAATATTCAACAACTAATAAACTATATTATAACTAGTAGTAATAAACTAATGACTATTACCGTTTAACTAATAAAATATGAGAACAATAGTCAACAACTAATAAACTATATTACAACTAGTAGTAATAAACTAATGACTATTAACGTTTAACTAATAAAATATGAGAACAATAGTCAACAACTAATAACTATTAACGTTTAACTAATAAAATATGAGAACAATAGTCAACAACTAATAAACTATATTACAACTAGTAGTGACAAACTAATGACTATAAACCTTTAACTAATAAAATATGAGAACAATATTCAACAACTAATAAACTATATTATAACTAGTAGTAATAAACTAATGACTATTACCGTTTAACTAATAAAATATGAGAACAATAGTCAACAACTAATAAACTATATTACAACTAGTAGTAATAAACTAATGACTATTAACGTTTAACTAATAAAATATGAGAACAATAGTCAACAACTAATAACTATTAACGTTTAACTAATAAAATATGAGAACAATAGTCAACAACTAATAAACTATATTACAACTAGTAGTGACAAACTAATGACTATAAACCTTTAACTAATAAAATATGAGAACAATAGTCAACAACTAATAAACTTTATTACAACTAGTAGTAATAAACTAATGACTATTAACGTTTAACTAATAAAATATGAGAACAATAGTCAACAACTAATAAACTATATTACAACTAGTAGTAATAAACTAATGACTATTAACGTTTAACTAATAAAATATGAGAACAATAGTCAACAACTAATAACTATTAACGTTTAACTAATAAAATATGAGAACAATAGTCAACAACTAATAAACTATATTACAACTAGTAGTAATAAACTAATGACTATTAACGTTTAACTAATAAAATATGAGAACAATAGTCAACAACTAATGACTATTAACGTTTAACTAATAAAATATGAGAACAATAGTCAACAACTAATAAACTATATTACAACTAGTAGTAATAAACTAATGACTATTAACGTTTAACTAATAAAATATGAGAACAATAGTCAACAACTAATAACTATTAACGTTTAACTAATAAAATATGAGAACAATAGTCAACAACTAATAAACTATATTACAACTAGTAGTAATAAACTAATGACTATTAACGTTTAACTAATAAAATATGAGAACAATAGTCAACAACTAATAACTATTAACGTTTAACTAATAAAATATGAGAACAATAGTCAACAACTAATAAACTATATTACAACTAGTAGTAATAAACTAATGACTATTAACGTTTAACTAATAAAATATGAGAACAATAGTCAACAACTAATGACTATTAACGTTTAACTAATAAAATATGAGAACAATAGTCAACAACTAATAACTATTAACGTTTAACTAATAAAATATGAGAACAATAGTCAACAACTAATAACTATTAACGTTTAACTAATAAAATATGAGAACAATAGTCAACAACTAATAAACTATATTACAACTAGTAGTGACAAACTAATGACTATAAACCTTTAACTAATAAAATATGAGAACAATAGTCAACAACTAATAAACTTTATTACAACTAGTAGTAATAAACTAATGACTATTAACGTTTAACTAATAAAATATGAGAACAATAGTCAACAACTAATAAACTATATTACAACTAGTAGTAATAAACTAATGACTATTAACGTTTAACTAATAAAATATGAGAACAATAGTCAACAACTAATAACTATTAACGTTTAACTAATAAAATATGAGAACAATAGTCAACAACTAATAAACTATATTACAACTAGTAGTGACAAACTAATGACTATAAACTTTTACTAATAAAATATGAGAACAATAGTCAACAACTAATAAACTATATTACAACTAGTAGTGACAAACTAATGACTATAAACCTTTAACTAATAAAATATGAGAACAATATTCAACAACTAATAAACTATATTATAACTAGTAGTAATAAACTAATGACTATTACCGTTTAACTAATAAAATATGAGAACAATAGTCAACAACTAATAAACTATATTACAACTAGTAGTAATAAACTAATGACTATTAACGTTTAACTAATAAAATATGAGAACAATAGTCAACAACTAATAACTATTAACGTTTAACTAATAAAATATGAGAACAATAGTCAACAACTAATAAACTATATTACAACTAGTAGTGACAAACTAATGACTATAAACCTTTAACTAATAAAATATGAGAACAATATTCAACAACTAATAAACTATATTATAACTAGTAGTAATAAACTAATGACTATTACCGTTTAACTAATAAAATATGAGAACAATAGTCAACAACTAATAAACTATATTACAACTAGTAGTAATAAACTAATGACTATTAACGTTTAACTAATAAAATATGAGAACAATAGTCAACAACTAATAACTATTAACGTTTAACTAATAAAATATGAGAACAATAGTCAACAACTAATAAACTATATTACAACTAGTAGTGACAAACTAATGACTATAAACTTTTACTAATAAAATATGAGAACAATAGTCAACAACTAATAAACTATATTACAACTAGTAGTGACAAACTAATGACTATAAACCTTTAACTAATAAAATATGAGAACAATATTCAACAACTAATAAACTATATTATAACTAGTAGTAATAAACTAATGACTATTACCGTTTAACTAATAAAATATGAGAACAATAGTCAACAACTAATAAACTATATTACAACTAGTAGTAATAAACTAATGACTATTAACATTTAACTAATAAAATATGAGAACAATAGTCAACAACTAATAAACTATATTACAACTAGTAGTAATAAACTAATGACTATTAACGTTTAACTAATAAAATATGAGAACAATAGTCAACAACTAATAACTATTAACGTTTAACTAATAAAATATGAGAACAATAGTCAACAACTAATAAACTATATTACAACTAGTAGTGACAAACTAATGACTATAAACCTTTAACTAATAAAATATGAGAACAATAGTCAACAACTAATAAACTATATTACAACTAGTAGTGACAAACTAATGACTATAAACCTTTACTAATAAAATATGAGAACAATAGTCAACAACTAATAAACTATATTACAACTAGTAGTGACAAACTAATGACTATAAACCTTTAACTAATAAAATATGAGAACAATAGTCAACAACTAATAACCTATATTATAACTAGTAGTAATAAACTAATGACTATTACCGTTTAACTAATAAAATATGAGAACAATAGTCAACAACTAATAAACTATATTACAACTAGTAGTAATAAACTAATGACTATTAACATTTAACTAATAAAATATGAGAACAATAGTTAACAACTAATAAACTATATTACAACTAGTAGTAATAAACTAATGACTAATAACGTTTAACTAATAAAATATGAGAACAATAGTTAACAACTAATAAACTATATTACAACTAGTAGTAATAAACTAATGACTATTAACATTTAACTAATAAAATATGAGAACAATAGTTAACAACTAATAAACTATATTACAACTAGTAGTAATAAACTATTGACTATTAACATTTAACTAATAAAATATGAGAACAATAGTTAACAACTAATAAACTATATTACAACTAGTAGTAATAAACTAATGATTATTAACGTTTAACTAATAAAATATGAGAACAATAGTTAACAACTAATAAACTATATTACAACTAGTAGTAATAAACTAATGACTATTAACATTTAACTAATAAAATATGAGAACAATAGTTAACAACTAATAAACTATATTACAACTAGTAGTAATAAACTAATGACTATTAACATTTAACTAATAAAATATGAGAACAATAGTTAACAACTAATAAACTATATTACAACTAGTAGTAATAAACTAATGACTATTAACGTTTAACTAATAAAATATGAGAACAATAGTCAACAACTAATAAATTATATTACAACTAGTAGTAATAAACTAATGACTATTAACGTTTAACTAATAAAATATGAGAACGATAGGTAACAACTAATAAACTATAATACAACTAGTAGTAATAAACTAATGACTATTAACGTTTAACTAATAAAATATGAGAACAATAGTTAACAACTAATAAACTATATTACAACTAGTAGTAATAAACTAATGACTATTAACATTTAACTAATAAAATATGAGAACAATAGTTAACAACTAATAAACTATATTACAACTAGTAGTAATAAACTAATGACTAATAACGTTTAACTAATAAAATATGAGAACAATAGTTAACAACTAATAAACTATATTACAACTAGTAGTAATAAACTAATGACTATTAACATTTAACTAATAAAATATGAGAACAATAGTTAACAACTAATAAACTATATTACAACTAGTAGTAATAAACTAATGACTATTAACATTTAACTAATAAAATATGAGAACAATAGTTAACAACTAATAAACTATATTACAACTAGTAGTAATAAACTAATGACTATTAACATTTAACTAATAAAATATGAGAACAATAGTTAACAACTAATAAACTATATTACAACTAGTAGTAATAAACTAATGACTATTAACATTTAACTAATAAAATATGAGAACAATAGTTAACAACTAATAAACTATATTACAACTAGTAGTAATAAACTAATGACTATTAACGTTTAACTAATAAAATATGAGAACAATAGTCAACAACTAATAAATTATATTACAACTAGTAGTAATAAACTAATGACTATTAACGTTTAACTAATAAAATATGAGAACGATAGGTAACAACTAATAAACTATAATACAACTAGTAGTAATAAACTAATGACTATTAACGTTTAACTAATAAAATATGAGAACAATAGTTGACAACTAATAAACTATATTACAACTAGTAGTAATAAACTAATGACTATTAACGTTTAACTAATAAAATATGAGAACGATAGGTAACAACTAATAAACTATAATACAACTAGTAGTAATAAACTAATGACTATTAACGTTTAACTAATAAAATATGAGAACAATAGTCAACAACTAATAAACTATATTACAACTAGTAGTAATAAACTAATGACTATTACCGTTTAACTAATAAAATATGGCAACATTAGTCAACAACTAATAAACTTTATTACAACTAGTAGTAATAAACTAATGACTATTACCGTTTAACTAATAAAATATGGCAACATTAGTCAACAACTAATAAACTTTATTACAACTAGTAGTAATAAATTAACGATTATTAACGTTTAACTAATAAACGCTAGAAGGGAAATGCATTAATGCTCAAACAGTTTTCATGAAAGTTATTGATATTATAAAGCAAGTATAAAGACTAAAACCAAGAAACTTTACTTTATTTTCATATTTACCTCAATTTTTATTTGACAGGTAATAAAAAGCCCACTAGTAAAATATGATATTTGTAAGTACCAAAATTTAAATATATAAATTTAAAGCATAAATTATTTAAATTCCATTTTTCTCTATATAACAATTGTACTATCAAATAAACTTATTATAAATTTATTATTTTCTATCAATATTTACAAAATTAAAATATATTTAATTTATTTGCTCTACAATCATTTATTACGTCACCATTTTAAATACCTTTCCTTTGTTATTTTAAGCCTACACATTTTAATTCTATTTAACCTTTCAATACGTCAAACATGAGTTTATAATTAATGTAGTTTAATTACAGCTTTGACTTCACACGTCACAGCAGAGAGGTAACATTGATGTCAGCACGTGCTAAAAGTTTTGATGTTGAAGAGTGTATAAATTTTAATCATTTACATCACCTCTACAACACTAAAAGGCAGGATATTCTATTTTCCCTCATTCAAAATAATTTATCAACATTTTGTTAAAGGATTGTATTTAAACAATTACAAAAGAAATAAATATTAATAGAAATAATAAATGTAAGGCCCAAAGAATGTCGCCCACTGAAACTAGTTATATTAAAACTAATAACGTCAAACACTTTAAACTTTTAAAACTATAAAGTAAAATGATTTAAAATATAAAATAGAAAATTTTGAATTATTCTGCAAAACACCAACATTTGGCGACACAATGAAAGGGTAGTAATAATAATAATAATATTTTTAAAAAACATTCAAATTTATGAACTTGGATCTCTTCATTTTTTTCCTCTGAACTACCATAACTCTAGATATCTTTAGAATTAGAAACAACTTGTTACAACGGTGCAAAGTATTCTCTTCTCTTTGTTAGTGAAACATTTTTATATTAGTTAATTTCTACAAAATAAATACACGATAATTCACGAAATTATTCATACGCACATTTGTACAACAGATATTCACAGGTACACAACTTGGCCCAATATTTATGATTTTTCCTTGAATAAACCGATAGGCGTGGTCTACACTGACGAGTGTAGACTATACCAAAGAATATAATCTACACTGGTTAATTGTAGATTAATCATTTATAAGAGGAAAATATGTATCTGTGTGTATGCCTTGAGAAAACGGCTCTTCATCCAAGCGCTAACTATTTTTGTTTATAATTTTTTTTTCAAAATTTATTTTAGGAATATAATTACTACATTTTACAGCATGAAACCAATCTACACTAGGTCTTTCACTCGATGTTTAATTTAAACATTTTGTACGGAGATAAACAAAACTATTACATGAAAAATTACGACAATATTTGACCATGTTAAACAGATAACAATGTTAAACAAAAGTTAGGGTGGATAGAATTTCAAATAAAATTTCATCTCAAATGAATTAAACAATAATTATATAGTTTTGGGATTTTTTTAAATATTTATACATGAAGTCTAAAAGATAAAATCAACATGAATATCTCCTCATATTAAATTTACAATTTTATTAAATCTTAAACCTATAACATTTTATTGAAAACTGTACACCTGATTCCATGTGTTAATTAGAGAATATGCTTTATAGAGATTGTATAGGTTTTAGAAAAAGCTTCTCAAAACCATTTCCTTGAAACTATTTTACAGAATAAAGTTCATAGTAATTGAATGAACAGTCTATATAAAAAGCAGGCGCTTCCTATATAATAAGATACAGCCTTTGCTGGTGAGTTCTGAAAAGGCAATAAAATGTTTTGGCTTTCAACGTTTTGACCTTATAAAATATTTGGCAAGACGCCAACTTTGCGAGATAGGATCCAAGTTATATATTATAGCAAGGATAAAAGGGTGTGGGAGCACAAATAATAAGAAAGTTACACTGCGCCTGAAAATATATAAATGTATTCTAAAAATAACTCAAAGGAAGAAATTTATGTATTCACTAAAATGGTCGTAATAATCCTTACTCGAGTAAGATAAAAGTGTAAGAAAAATTTGTAGCACGAGGACTAAACTTTATAAAGAAGTTTTTCAACTTTTCCGGTGGAAATTGTTAAAGAAGTGTATTTTTAAAACAATTATTTAACGAAAGAAAAATGTTTAAGTTTATGAGAGAGAGGAGCAAAATGTTTTTTTATATAAACAATATATACAATAAAATATTGTAGGATAAATTATTATATTTGAGAAAGTATAATATAATGTTTCAATTTATTTAGCGGAAGCGAAAGAAACACTTTCCAAATATCCTGTGATGGTTTTCATTCATGGCGAATCTTATGAGTGGAATTCAGGCAATGTGTATGATGGCACCGTGTTAGCAAGTTATGGAGGGTTGGTGGTTGTGACTGTAAATTACAGACTCGGAGTACTTGGTAAGTGTAAGGAGCGCCTAATACATAGTTATTTGGTTTTACCTAACTTATCCTATACTTTTAGTTATAGTAATGTCAAATTTTACTCTCGTAAAAATAATAAATTTTGTTAGCTATATGTTTAAAAGCTCTATCTGACCACAGTTATAAGCAATATCAAGACTTGTTTAATGTCGAGGGTCACCTTATGTAACATTCTTTCTTGGATTGAACATCGATCAACATCTGCAAAACCGCTTCTCTTTCGCTACTGTAACATCACTATATTTTAAACGAGTTTATTCATTTATTTTCCAAAAAAAGCATCATATAACTTCTTATGTGACAATTATTATTGTCTTGTACCCGATTTTAATTTACTTTTAGGGAGTAATTAAATTTTAAAATGTTGTTTAGCTTTAAACATATGATAAACGTAATTGTATTTTTAATTATGTAATAAAATTTTTATTGAATCTTTGAAATTATTTCAATACAATATTTGTAGAAACCTATTTTCGTAATAATGTCTTGCCGAACGACTTTTATATATATATATATGTGTGTATATATATATATATATATATATCACAAAAAAGCAGACTGTATTATATTTTTTGGAGAACATTATACCAGTATAGATCTAATACGATGTCTATACATTACACACAATTTTGACGCAACAATAACACCATTAAATCTAACAATACAAATATATTTGTTGGAATTCAGATAAAGTTAGATATTTGTAATTAAATGTTATAGAAAATATTTTTTGATAATTAACAAAATAATAATAAAATACTTAATTTAATTAACCTTTTTAATTTCCAAAACTACAGGAATTTATATATGTAAAACTCTATCCTTTTTCATAACGGATAGGTTTACCCAATCCTTGATATTTTTAACGGCAAACTGTCATGTTTTGCTGTATATAATTTATATAAAAATCTTTATAACTCTTATTTGATGTAAGTCTTATTATGTTATGTATAAACCTACATATATAAACCTATATATATTTGTAACAAAAGTATAAATATGTGGGTATATATTTCAGAATAGAAATAAAACTTCTTTTTGATTTCGCCACATTGAAGTTGTATGTATGTATATATATACATATATATATATATATATATATATATATATATATATATATATATATATATTATATACATTATATATATATATATATATATATATATATATATATATATATATATTGTTGTGTGTAATAAAATGTTTGAGTAAGATTGTCTGAGAGCAAAAGTTGTACATATTTATGAAACAATTATTTTCGTGCAGGTTTTTTAAACGCAAATACAGATACGTACCTACGATCACCCGCCAACTACGGCCTTATGGACCAAATCGCTGCGCTCCACTGGATTCAGGAAAACATAGCTGTTTTTGGCGGTGACCCGGCTAATGTTACCCTCGTAGGCCACGGAACTGGAGCAGCCTGTGTCCACTTCCTCATGACGAGCAGTGCTGTCCCAGACGGTAAGATAAGTTTTCTTTCTCAAGATAAACGCTATGTCTCTTACTAATATCTGTTCATATTTTCACAAATTTAACATTGTCCTCAAAAATTCTTGTAAGGATTTCCAACAAAATTACTGTAAACTGGAACAGTGATTTGTGTTATGTATAATAAGATATTAAAGGTAGCATGAACACTGCAGAAATACCTTTAGGTTGTGTGGAAGTTTTTTTTGTGCCTAATATGTAGAAGCTTAGTTATTTATTTTACGTTAAAAAGTTTAAATTTTTTGATATAACGTGATAAAGTTTAATAATACTAAATAATATTTATTATTACATCAAATAGATATAAATTCATTCATAGGCATTATCTGGCAACATTTATGTTTAATATAATAATGATATTGATATCTAATCACTGCATTGTTAGTTTATCATTTATTACCTACGCCATTTTCCATTTATCAAAAGGTTCATGGTTTTTAATAAATGTCTGATTATTTTTTATTTATTTTTTCAATTTATTTTTTTATTTCTTAGAAAATACAACGTTTCCAATTTATTACTTGGAATTATTTGAGATCCCGTAAATAATAAACTGTTAAAACGTTTACTATCTCGTTAGACTTAATTATATACATGAGAATAATTATCTTTATGAAATGCTTTAACTGTATTGTAAATATAAGCTAAATTGTAATCTCAAAACCTACTATTTATTCACAAATCTAGGAAAACTATTAGAGCCATATTGTCTGAATAAATTATTGTCAAATAATTTTAAACATAAACGCTCTGGTATTTAACGCAAGAGTTACCGTAGTTCACCCAATGGGGAATTTAATTTAAAATATTTTATAATAGAAAATTAAAATTATACAACAACCGTTTTAACACCATCCCATGTCGAGAATAATACCCTAATGCAATATACGTATACCCAGAAATATACGTTTTAGATAGGTAACTAGCAATTATTCATTTCTGATGAAAAGAGGTATATCAAATAATTCATTGAATTGAATAATTATGCATTTAATTGGATAAACCTCATCGGTATCCATTTATTTATTCTCCACAGATAAATCTACCATAGTAATATTTTAAATGCAGTTTCTTTCCTGGAAAAACTCCAAAAGCTTTTTTATTTTTTTTTTTCACTACAGTAAAATACTTTAGATAAAATAACTATACAAAAAATGTACAAACAATATCGCGATGATGAAACGGTCGGTTCAATAAAACGTTATTTGTTACTACTAAGCCTGTTCCAGTTAGGACTTCAAAACAATTCTTATATGCGACTATATATATGCGTATACTACATACATCACAGCATAGCATATGCTACACACTCACACGCATGCACTCATACACACACTTACATAAACACTCACACACACGCACGCGCGCGCGAAAATAAATGTGTGTATGTATTTTTATAAGTACCGTACAGAGCGATATTTTTCTAATTATTTCACTTGAAAGTTCTCTCTGGATTGCAGTTAAATATCTATTTATAGTAACTTTTCTGTACCTTTTGTTAACAAAATTACAACTTTGTTACGGCAATTGTAACTAATATACAATATATTATGGAATATTTAAATATAAATATGTATATATTCTATATATACTAACACACAAATAAAATTTAGTTTAGAAATCTAAGAATATATTGTACATTTGAGGCACACTGAATTTTTCAATTATCTAACGTTGTCGCTTAATTTTTTGCGGCCTTCCTCTGATTCTTTTGTCAATTCGTATAATATTTCCATTTGTTCATTCTATTTTCGTTCTTACCTGACTCATTTTCTTTGTCCTTTATTTCTCTTGTTTGTGTTGTTTCCGACACCCTACGATTTAATATTCCCCGAATATTTATGATGTATATTTATAGCAACGTATTTTGTAGCTACGGAAACCTGCTA
>JBAIZL010000002.1:6808293-6850793 GCA_036971475.1 Prosapia bicincta
TCACATCCTATTTGTAACCGTCCTACTTTTATGACCTGACGGTTCTGACTGTTTCCCTTATTATCCATCTCATTCTGATACATCCGACTCACGACGTCGCACGGTATGTTTTCCTTTCCTGGGCAATGTATCACTGTTGGTTGATACTCTTGAATCGCCAATATCCACCTAGTGATTCGTGAATTAGTGAAATTGCACGTGTTCATAAATTTCAATGCCTTATTATCCGTTATGATAGTTAGTGGCGCTCCCACTATTAATGGCCGAAATTTTTTCAAGCCATGCACTATAGCCAATAATTCTTTCTCGCATATAGTGTATGCCTTCTCACAACTCTTAAGTGTTCGGCTAACGAACCCTATTACTTGCATTTGCCCTTGTCCATCTCTCTGGAAAATCTGACTGGCGATTGCATTATCACATGCATCTGTCTGTAGGAACGTACGTTGCCCTTCGATTGGATGCATCAGAGTGACTAAATCCGTAAACAAATCTTTTACCCTATTGAAGGCTTTACTCATGTATTCATCCCAGATCCAGGGCTGATCTTTTCTTAGTAATTTCAACAAGGGTGAAGTCTCTTCAGCATGTTTCTTTGTAAATCGTGCATAGTAATTTACAAAACCTAGAAACGATTGTAGTTGTTTTTTGTTTCTAGGTTCTGGGAAATCCTGTATTGCCTGTAGCTTCTCTGGGTCTGTGGTGACCCCTTCTTGTCTGAAGATATATCCTAAAAACTTCACCTCTTGTTGACAGAACAAGGTTTTCTTCGGGTTGATGGTTAAATTCCCCTCTCTGAATCTGGTGAAAATTGTCCTCAGGTGACTGAGGTGCTCATCGAATGTCTCAGATAGACACAACAGATCATATCTGAGCATTCTTTCAATCTCTTCTTGGACCTGTTTACGGTAATTAATTGGAATTGGATAATTCCTTCGTACAAAAGTTTTATTCTCTATTAGTTTCAATTGATGCTTATATTTATTTGATCTTCCCGGTATCTCGCTAAATATATCGTCATATTCCAATATTAGCTGGTTTAATTGATTTTGCTGTTCTTTGTCTAATATACATTTATTTTCTGTTTCTTCTTCTTCGATTCCTAAATGGTTAATTCTCAAATATTTTCTTATCATCCGTCCATCTTTATCTTTCTTTTTCTTCTTTCTCCTTTTCCAATTTCTTAACTTTCCCTTATTCTCCTTAAATCTACCTTTTATTTTTCTGTTTTTGACTTGTAATGAAATGAAGGTTCTTCTCGTATTTGGATTGGCTCTCATTTTAATTGACTTTCGAACTCTTGAACTAGTAAATGGGTTTTTCTTTTTTCTTTCTTTAATTTCAATTTCTTTCCTTTGGGTTATCTCTCCAGAATCTAAAGTCTTAGTCATGGGCTTCCGAGCTACTTGTTGGTTATTCATTTTAACCTCGTTGTTCCCCCCTTTTAATTGTTTCGACGCGACGTTTATACTTTTATTTATATTTATTTTCTTATTTATTATTTTTCCACTCACATTATTTCCCCTTTTTGGCACTATTTCGGCCTTACCTTGTTTATATTTTGGTTTGCTCTTAATCTCAGCTGCAGCTCTTCTTTCCATGTCCTTTGTTTCTTTATCTCCTGTTTTGACTCCCTCAGGTCTTAAATTTATTTCCTTATTTATTATATTTTCATTTTTGTTTTTTAATTTTTTGTTTTTGTTTAATTTTTCCTCTGTTTCATTTTTTATTTTTCTTTGATCTTCGTTCGTTATATTTAAGATTTCCCCTTTACTTGTTTCTTGTCCTTTTCCTCCTTCATTCATTCGGCAGTGCCCCTGCTTCTCGCACTCCCTCCTTTTTGCTTTGATGCCCTATTGTTGATGCATCTTCTTTTTCCTGGGTTATCTTGCATATTTTTCGGACTTCTTCATTTTCCTCTATCTTTTGTATTTTACTTTTAAAGTCCTGGTACACCATTTCCCCTTCTATTTCGAATGTCACAAAGCGTCTATCCATGTTTATCCGTGCCTTTAGGTCATACAGTGTGTTGCACCCCATAATCATCTCCGACCGAAGTTTGGAGACCACTATGAAGATGCAGTCCACTTTTATGCCTTTAACTGTTAAGGGAATTAAGCATTGCCGGGTAACCTTTATTTGTGCAGTCTTAATGGCTGTTACAACTCCCACATTGTTGATGGGTAGTTCCAGGAACTTAAGCCCATGCAACTTGAGGTTGTTGTAAGCCTTTTCTTGAATGACTGACACGTCTGCACCCGTGTCAATCTCTACCTCTATAGAGTGCCCTTCTACCTCACAGTCAATTACAGGGCATGTTTCTTTCTTCTGGTTACCTTCGCCAATCTCCTTGTCCTCTTCTAACAATTCAGCACGAATATCAAGAGATAGTCCACCAACTCTACGCTCTTGATTTTGGTGTACTTCATTGTTATTTTCCTGTTGTATTGTTTTTTTATTTTTGTTCTTTAGGTCTTCCGCCTTTCCATTATTTACTGTTCCCTGTTTCTCCGGGTAATATTTCCTATATTTTGTTTGTTGTTGGATCTCTAATGGTTGTCTCCTCTTTTCCTTCCTACCATTAGGGATCCTCTCATTTAGTTTTTTGATTGACCACTTGGCCCTGGATTTTGTGGTCTCTTTTCTTTTGTCTGTGGGCCTTCTTCCGTTTGGTTTTGTGGCCTGTACTCTGGCCTTTGTTGTTGCCACTGATTTTGCGGCCTATTTCTTGGTCCCTCTCTTTGGTAGGGCCCCTGTCTCCAGTTTCCTCTCCCTTCTACCGGGTAAGGCTCTTGCCTCCAATTTCCCTTGTATCCGGGGTTTCTCGTTTGGTGTGTAAACCCTCTCCTTTCAGGTTCCCGTTCCTCAGTCCTAGGCTGAGTCCGGTTCCTGGTAGCCTCCTGCTCCATGTTCCTTCGGATGTATTTTACCGCCTCCTCTATGTCGGTAGCCGCCATCCCGGAACATCCTATATACATTCTGTTCCCATAATGCTTCATAATCTTCATAATTAACTCCGCCTGATTGTATGGCGGGGTTAGGTGTCTCGCCGTGTTCACCATTTTTAAGAAATAATTTACCATGTTGTTTGTGCCTCGATGGTATTCATATTTTCCATTTTCGATTCTTCCTCGAATTCTCTCTTGTGCATGAGATCCCCAAAAGTGGCTAAAGAATCTCTCCTTAACTTCATCATAATTTTCCTCCTCCATATTCATGGCCAACCACCATTCTTGTGCTGGTCCTTTAAGATGTCTCTCCATTATTTTCCTTTTTTGTCCTTCCTCCATGTCAGGATCAATTTCGGACATTATACCTTCTAGGTGTTTAATGAAATCAATAGGGTCTTCATCTTCCCTACCGTAGAATTCCTTCTTGCTTTTGTCTCCATTATCACCCATCTCAAACATCCTTGATTTAAACAAGGTAGCTATATTTATCCCTTCTCCCATATTCTTTATCTTATTCTCAACTACTTGTACCCTTCTTTCTACTTTTTTGACTTCTCCCTTAACTGTTTCTACAGTCTGTTTATTTTCACTGACTGTTACCTCTAAGTTATACATCTTTTCTATAGTTTCTTGGATTTTATTTCCCATTTCCTCATTCTTTCTTGTAATTCCTTCATTTATTTCCTCTATCCTCTTATTCATGATTTCCCAAAGATTCTTAATTTCTTGTTTATCCTCCTCTCTTTCTTTCTTTCTTTCTACTTTTTCCTCCTCTCTTTCTTTCTTTCTTTGTTCCTCTATCATTTTTACTAATTCTTCTTGTTCCTTTATTCTCCCTTGTTTCTGTTCCTCCATCTCTTTTAATCTTTCCTGTTTTTGTTCCTCTATCATTTTTTTAAAAAACTCCATCATTTCAGATGGTTCTGTGTCTTTTCTCTGTCTTGTCGCCATCTTAAAGTCTCGTATTTAACTATCCTTTTATTCCCTTACTAACTTCTCCTACTTCTATATTTTTACTATATACTGAGTATTTAATTAAATATTCATTTAGAATTGTGCTCGATGTGATCCGGTTCAGTGTTCCCTTGACCTTGTCTATCTAACGCCTATGTATTCTATTTACTTTCATTAATAACTAACATTATTATTTATATTATGCCCTACCGACGCCTACTGAATTTTATTTTACTTAATTATTTCCTTTTAATTATTATTATTTATTCTAAGTTCTTTTTAATTTCATTTTTATTATAATTAACTCTTATTTAATTTAAAGAACTTCTTTGGTTTTCATTTTATGATTCCTATTATTTTTTACAATTTTAATTGAATTCTATTTAATTAATTTTGTTTCACTAGGCTCCTTAGTCGATTTAAATCTGTCTCTATTTGATGTTGACCCGATGTTACAATGTAAGCATCGAGCCTCAAACGTTGGGCGCCATACTTTTCTTACCGACTTACTTTTTATAACCTTTGCCGTTGTTTATTTCTCTTCCTCAATTGCTAAGTCAGTAAGAAAGTAATGGTTTATCCATTGACTACGAACCTAATTTCATAGACCTGTGCCTCAAGGAATAAACCTCTCAGAGGAACCAACCCCTGAATTTTTGATAAAACCAATTAGCCTCCGATAAGCCCTGTTCAAGCTCCTTTTCGGGTAGTGGAATCTTTGAGAGACACTTGTGATTTAAAGACTATACCTGGATACCTAGTGAACTTATCTTATCTAGAATGAAAACACAGCTAATTGGAAAATATACATTTTTATTTATTTGTTCCAAGGTTCAAATTAATTATTATTGTTTTTATTTAATTTCACAGGATTTTCTTGACTAATTATTTTTTCAAAATTTCATACAACTTGCCATTTAACTAAACATTATTATCTCCTTCTGTTTTTAAATTTTCTTATTATCATTAATTTTACATATAATTTAAATTATCAAAGTTACCATAATTAATTTTGTATATAATTTTGATTAGTAGAGTTAAATTTAACATATTTTAAAATCTGATTCTATTTCAAACACTTAATATTACTATGTAATGCCTTTAGGCTAGGCCTTGAACAATTAACTTCTTTGGAAGTTATTCATTAGAAATTCACTTAGAAAAAGCCATATAAGATATACATCTTTATACTTAATCCATACATTCCCACAGCGATGGGAATGGAAAGTCAATTTTGAATCTTTATTACTTAAATTTGGGTAACCTAAGAGAGTTGACTAATCAGTCCCTTAGGTTATTCCCATCTTATTTAATTTTGAAATTAAGTTAATATAATTTGAAGTAAAATGTTATTTAAAAAAGAATAATTAAATTGATTATATAACCTTGTACTGTAGAAATCTTTTTATCTTCATTAATGTTGTCATCTGTCGGTCCTGTTACAGCTTCAAGGGTCTTGGTAGGTAGGCGTCTCTCCATAATTTCGGTCAATCTTCTTATTTTCTTTAATTTTGCATTTTGGTGGTCGAAATTTTGTTCTGGGTATATATGAGCCCTTGCTCATATATATCTTCCTTCCCCTGATCACATCGTAGCACTTTTTACTCTGTTTTTAGCACATTTTTTCTTGTCTTGATCGCATGGTACAACAACACGTCTGCTCGCTTTGAGAGCCTAATGCATTCTGATTCTGGATAGCGTGCCTTTTGTGAGGCCCGTCTTCTCCAATTTCAAACTTCCCACGTCCCAGTATCCATTTTTCAACTTTTGACCAATCAGAAAGCCGTTGCCATGGCAATTGACTTTGTTTGTTCGGAAATTCTGAACTAAGATTAGTTTCCCTTTTTATAAAAGGCGTTTCTGTATTCTGATGTGTCCTTTGCATTTTTACCTTTTATTTAATAACATATTTGACTTTATTTCTTCTCATTTAATTTAATTAACTTTTTAACATTCTTAATCCAAAGTTCGACTGTAGCGCTTTCGTTTCGTAGTGACAAGATTTATAATCAATGCCCTAAGCGGATTTTTCCGAAATCAAATATGACTTCTTCTATTATAACCTAATTTCTTAGGCTATTACACTTTAACATTTAATCTTTACTTTTACATAAATACTATTTTCCCTAGTTAGGCCTAATTTACTTTCCTCACATCTTAATTTACATTCTTTATTCCTGATTATTTTTAAGTACAATTATTTTAATAGCCGGCATCTAGGCCTAGTTTGTTATACTACACAATTACCGTCTTTTTTTGTTTACATAATTTAGGCTATCCACTTTGAAGTGATAATTTTTCTTATTGCTTATAATTTATGTTTTTTAAGTCTAAAGTTATTTCTAATTTTCTTCATTCTACTATTATTTACCCTAGTTTTAATATTATTATTATTATTATGTTTTAAAATTTTTATATATAAATTTAGTCAATTATTTAACCCGGTTAGGTTTGATTCTGGTATTCTGTACAATTACCCAGATTCTTTGCATCGGACATTCTGGCCGCTGCAACACACACACACACACACACACACACACACACACATACACACACACAAACACACACACACACACACACACACACACACACATACACACGCACACAAACACACACACACACACACACACACACACACATACACATGGGCACACACACACACACACACACACACACACACACACACACACACACACACACATACACACATACACATGCACACAAACACACACACACACATACACACGCACACAAACACACACACACACACACACACACACACACACACACATACACATGGACACACACACACACACACACACACACACACACACATAAACACATACACACATACACATGCACACAAACACACACACACACACACACACACATACACACGCGCGCACACACACACACACACACACACACACACATACACACGCACACAAACACACACACACCACACACACACACACACCCACAGCCACACAACACACACACACACACACACACACACACACACACACATATATATATATATATATATACAAAAATATATATATATATATATATATATATAAACTAAATATTTGGATAATAGAACATGTGTTGGAACGTATATGTCTTATAATATATCTTAGTTTTTTCTAAGGCAGCTATTGGAACAAATTTTCGTAAAAGCTATATATTTAGAAAACGGAGATGTGGAAATCCATTTTTGGTCTAGGAATATTTTACATATCTGCACTAAAGTGTATGAACGTCTACCCTAGGCTATACAAAGCCCTCAAAGGAAGATATATAATCCACTCTGTGCATTGAAGGAAAAGAATTCCTATCTTTGGGAGTACGGCAACAAGGGCAAACGTTAAAATGCAAACACCAAATTCATTTAATTCATACACATTTCATTATTTTTACACACCTTCCGAGTTTCTAATAATATATAAGTAATAACATGTAACAAAAATGTTGTACCTAATCAGAAAGTAGTATAAATATTTATAGTAGTGTGATTATACGTATTGTATAAAATGTTAATGGCTGGCTAATTATTTAATGTTCAATTATTTGTTTAATTTAATTCAATGTTTTGTAAAATAATAAATAGAAATTAAATATCTAGAAATTTGTTGTCTCGTGCTATTCGACAGAATTGTGATTGTATATTAAAATATACTAGATGTCATATTCATTTTACTAATATTAGTGTTTCATTTTAAAATTCTGTAATATTTATCAATATCAGTCTTTTGATTAATTTTAAAATAATTTAGACGTCGCTATAGAAAAGTAGATAAATAAATATAAAATACATAGGCAAAGAATTTATATATATATATATATATATATATATATATATATATATATATATATATATATATATATATAATCTGTGTGACTGACTGAGAATCAACGTCGGATTAAAACTATAAACGGTTGAGACTTTTTCAGAGTACATCTGTTCATAACATAGAGACGCAAACTAAGATATGATTTTGCAAAATGTTGATTTTTAAGGCTACAAATTGCAAAATTCCGTCGAAAGTATGCAAGTCCCATATTAAATGCACAGAGAAAGTATAATTTCAGAGACTATGCATGTTCTATAATTTGTATAACTTCTCAGGAGGATACGGCATTCAATAATCGTTATCAATTATTATTTGTTTTTAAATTGTATAAGTTAACATATAAAGTAACCATTTTAAATAGAGTGAGAGGCAAAGCCGCTACGGGGTGCTAGTGTATATACATAATTGAAATAATGGAATATACACCACAAGTATTATATTTCAGGACTGCTTTTCCATCGAGCTGTACTAATGTCTGGTTCTGCATTGAGTCCTTGGGCGCTAGTCAGAGAACCAGCGAGGTTCTCTCGTCAGGTTGCAAAACACGTGAACTGTTCCCCGGACATTCCTCACCCCCACCTTCTCAAGTGCTTAAGAGAGAGGCCTTTGGAACTACTATTGTCTGCTTCTATTGATGCTCCTGAGTTCTCAACAGCGTTCGGTCCCAGCATAGATGGAGTTGTAATCGACAGTGGAAATCCGGAACAAAGAAATTCAAATTCTCAAGGTACGTTGTGGCATACAAGCGTTCAGATAATACACACAGATAATTCGAACCGTTATTAATGTTGTATTGCTGTTTGCAGAGAGTGTACATAGTCCGTACGGAGAGTATTCACCTTCCGGTCCAGGGAGGCCGCCAGTCCAAAATAACCATGATAACCATAATTATGGTTTTGGAAATTTAAATAATCCTTTAGCCCGTAAAGCAATGATTTCGAAGCTGTCAAGGTATGACTTGCTTTTAGGCGTTGTAAAAGCAGAGTCATTTTTTACTTTTAATAGTGACGATGTTCAATATGGAATAGAAGGAGATAGACGGACTAGGATATTAAGGACGTTTGTGAAAAACACATACAGGTTAGTGTCAACTTTAGTTACCCTAATTTGAAGTACATTTTCTTTGTATCATATTTATTAAATTTGTGTTTTCATTTAATTTAACTAATATTTTTCAATTCCTTCTATTAGTTCACATTCTCCTTATATATATATATATATATATATATATATATATATATATATATATATATATATATATATATAATAAATTAAAAATATTTCAAAAACAAAAATACTTTTAATGAATATATTTATTCAAAGCTTTTCGCCGATAAAATAGTACCAGCATCTTCAGGAAAATAATTATCTAATAAGATATTTTTACAAAATTCTATGAATTTTGTAAAAATGTTTTATTAGATAATTATTTTCCTGAAGATGCTGGTACTATTTTATCGGCGAAAAGCTTTGAATAAATATATTCATTAAAAGTATTCTTGTTTTTGAAATACTTTTAATTTATTAACTATATTACAAGAAAACATATCACCATATTTAATATATATATATATATATATATATATATATATATATATATATCTTGTTCAAATTATCAATCGTTAATAAAATATGTTTATTCATCCACTCAAGTTCAAATACATTTTTTATACTTATAATGGACGCCACTTGATGCTAATATATCTTTGCCAAATATAATTCCAATAATTAAATTTAATTAATTAGTTTTAGTTTTATAGGGGAAGTTTCAGAAAAGGGGCAAGGTATTTAATATAGTTATTTCGTCTCATTTGGCTTAAAGTAATAACATATGATTTTATACACAGCTGATTTTATGTTATAGGTTATGTGGTAGAACAGCTGTTTTAACTAATAGTTTATGTTACTTTATTTATATTAATTAAAATTATTTATTAAAAGTAACTCAATTAATTTTTTTTTTGCCTAAGTTGTTTGTCATTTGTTCTATAAAACTGTATTCAAAATATGATTTGTTTAACATCAAATCAATTCTATAATATGGGTGAATTGTGACCTAGATTCCATTTTGTTAGTAAACTAAACCTATCAGTTTTCTTTTTTAAAAAAAATTGTACTCTGTTGATGCTATTGTTCTGTTATTTCTATATTTTTTTAAGTAAATAAGTATAAGTAGAAACATTTTTGTTTATATTTAAATTTATATTTTACTATTAAGTAATTTTTTAATTTATCTATCTTACATCTTCAATACCAATTGCCTTATTGGCTCGAAACTTTCTTGCCATTAATTTTGTTGGCTGTCACATTCGTCAACTCTTAAACCTTAACTCTTCCAACTACTATAGCCTATATCATCTTTATGATTGTAATTTTGAAAACTTATTCTTGACAATTGTTTTGAAATTTATGTATCATATTTATTCTATTTACATGAAAAATATATTTATTTAATAAATTAATTAGTATTGTACAGTTCAAACAAGCAGATATAATTTTGTATGGATACTTATTACAAAGACGTAAGACATAGGTTAAAAAGATCTTTCAAGCTATTTATTTAAAGCACGTAGTAAACTGATATAAAGTACAAGGATAATTTATTTCAAATAATTTTAGTTTTATGTTTTTCTATATCTACGATCAAAAACGAACAATAAAATGTTTATAACACAGCACTTTATATGCTATAAATTTTATGATGTTTCATTAAGTGTGAGATTTTTATATTGAATACAATATTTATTCTAAAATTAAATCATAACAAACTCCTAACGAATAATAACAAATGTGAAAATATAGCGCATCAAGTCGTTATTGCAAAATCTATGTAGAATTAGGATTACTCTTTTTTTAAACCTCTAAAATGACTACTGTCTGGCCCACTTTTACCACTGTTCCTTCCTTATGTTTATGCAGTATCATGAAGGACGGTGGATAATTGCAATGGTAATAGCGGCCATATGATCCGGGAAAAGCACGAGTGGGTGTGTATGCACTTAACACGATCTATTGTTATAAGATACTTATATTACCAATGATATATAAAAATAACACTAATACAGAAGCGTTTCGAAATTCCGAGTCCCAAAATTTCAAGCTTCCGTTAAATTCGATCCTATTTCTATAACACTAATACAGAAGCGTTTCGAAATTCCGAGTCCCAAAATTTCGAGCTTACGTTAAATTCGAGCCTATTTCTATAACACTAATACAGAAGCGTTTCGAAATTCCGAGTCCCAAAATTTCGAGCTTTCGTTAAATTCGAGCCTATTTCTATAACACTAATACAGAAGCTTTTCGAAATTCCGAGTCCCAAAATTTCGAGCTTCCGTTAAATTCGAGCCTATTTCTATAACACTAATACAGAAGCGTTTCGAAATTCCGAGTCCCAAAATTTCGAGCTTCCGTTAAATTCGAGCCTATTTCTATAACACTAATACAGAAGCGTTTCGAAATTCCGAGTCCCAAAATTTCGAGCTTCCGTTAAATTCGAGCCTATTTCTATAACACTAATACAGAAGCGTTTCGAAATTCCGAGTCCCAAAATTTCGAGCTTCCGTTAAATTCGAGCCTATTTCTATAACACTAATACAGAAGCGTTTCGAAATTCCGAGTCCCAAAATTTGGAGCTTCCGTTAAATTCGAGCCTATTTCTATTTCAGACTATTTTATCTGTTTGAAAGGAAATTCAAATTATTTACCCTTAGACAATGCACCGTCGCATCCCGATGAAGATCAACTGTGCTCTGATGTTATCCGTGATTTATTTCTACCCGGAAATGTTATGAGCCTAATCCAGCCGATGGATCTGTGCGTTATAGAATGTATGCAAAAAATAATACGCACGTTATCCTCTACAATCTTAACTAAAGGGAAGAAAGCATTATAGGCTTTCTAAAAACATATTACAGTTAAGTAAGTTGTGTTCTGTAAAGCCGAATCATGGAACGAAATGAAAGAAGAAACATTACGTAAGTCATGGAATAAAATCCCGAGTCACAATAGTAAATGTTGACTGTGTGATCCAAAAGAAGAAACAGATTTGAACTTACTTACTACGAAACTTCCAGGCTGTGGAAAATGTCGATGATTCAGAGTTACGTCAATTAATGAGTAAGGACGAAAGTAAGTAATAATAACACATGTTAAACTATTGAAGTGATACAAGAAACTACTGAAGGCAGTAAAGACGACAATAAAAATGGAGGTTCAACGTAGACATTACAAAAAGGGAAAATTAGTAACGATGAAAGAACGACTGTCTTGGAAACTACACCACGATATATTGAGCAACAAACAGACACCACACCAACAGATATTTTTCTAAGACGTCTACGCGATACCATAGCTCGAAAACTATATGACACAACAACTTTTTCCAAAACATTTACAACCGTAATGAATAATGTATTACAAAGCACCATTAAATTTATGTAAGTACTATAATCAATAAATGTATAAACTTATTTTGTCCATTCCTAATTATAAAATTATGGCTCAATAAAACATTTTTTTCTAATATACAGGAACATATTTCCGTGTAATCCTAATTATGCTTAATCCGAGTGGATATCTCTCCCATCTACCTCGAATTATCGACACTCTACTATACTATAGTCTATAAGATAAATACTAATCATACAAATTTTTAAATGTAAAAACATATCCAATTTGAAGTTACAAGAGTAGTTACGTAATAACGTGTTTTTTTAACTAAAAAGTGTGTAACTATTATTCCATTTTTACCAAGTTTAATAAATTCTAAGACAATTTAGGATTTTAAAACTATTTATTGATGTACACACTTTTAAGGCAATTATTTTCTACGCACTTAACAATAACAAAAGCGTTCAAACACGTTTTTAATTTGGTCTTCTAATAACTACTAAGTTTGCTAGTAGTCTATTTAGATTTAATACGGGCTAAACTATCTCTGTCTGTCATTCTTTCGCTAAAGCTTTTACTTTGTTTACTATGTTGTAAAACTCTGACTTCTTCTTCTCATGCCATTTATATATATATATATATATATATATATATATATATATATATATATATATATATGCAACAATGCTATTTCTAATTTAACATACATTTTATATCTTGAAATATTGTTTTATTCATACCTGATGGTGTTGTTACTGTTTAACAACAAAAAGCTTTGAGTAAAAATTAATGAATAACTCTTTTATTTAAATAACCTTAGTTGTTATATATATATATATATATATATATATATATATATATATATATATATATATAAAATAAATGACTGGCTCGCTCTTCTACTGTTGTTGGGTTCACCTCGTCAATGCTGGATGAGATTCTAGCGAAACGTCGGAACTGCGAATTTATTGACTGCAGAATGAACGGATGTACTCCAGATAGTAACTATTCATCATATATATATATATATATATATATATATATATATATATATATATATATATATATATACATATATATATTTATTTATTTATTTATTTATTTATTTATATATATATATATATATATATATATATATATATATATATATACTTTGCGTTTCCCTTATTTTCATCCGATTACTTCTAGAAGGTTATAGCATTTATGTAACGCCATACTGTTGTGTCCACTCTAGGCGTGTGTCGTGTATCATCTGTGGGATCTTTTCTGTTACAATGTATAATAATTGTTAAGTTAAGGCTACTAAATGTTGACCTTTGTTTCGAACCAATCCACCACTATCTTGAGTTTAAGTCTTGCATCTCCTACTACTCGAACGTTTCCTGCAATATTTGTCTAGGATGATCCACGCCCTACCTGTTCATGTATCAGTTCTGACGTTACTGCTCGATGTTGATTGTGATAAAAATCTTGTTTAACTTTAGATTCGAACAGACAACCCCTGAAGTCCTAATCGTTTGTCAGGCCAACTTCTAAACAACAGTTGAAGTTTGGGATTTTTCACAGGCTGATGACATAAACACCTATTGAAGCCCCAAAAATACAAGCATGAAAATGTCTGTAGAAACACACGCACGCACTCGTCCAAACTACGCTCAGTAATATTCTATTGAGTTCTTAAAAAGAATTATTTTCAAATTATCATTTGTTTTTCATGGTGAAGGTTGAAAAGATATCTCAGGAACCTCTGGACATATTTAGTAAACTGCTGATAACTTCCCAGGGAATGTCACTGCTCAAAGACATTTTCCCGCCCTCTACATTTTACGTTTCTCAAATCTATCCACTTATGATATAATCTTAAACCTCTCATTCTTTACCCAAAACACAAAGAAAAATTGTTCTTACTAGACAACTATAACGATGGATGCAAAATTTTACACAGCCATGAAGTAAATTTCCCTATCACAGCTAGCAACATCAGAAGGCTACAAACATCAGAATGGATATTTGTATCCTTCTGAAGATGCTCACTGTATTAGCGAAATGTACATCATGGCTGTGTAAATACTTGCAATCAGGGTTATTGTTGTTTATTATTTACAATTACGTTTTTGTGCTTTCTATAGATTTTAGAAAATAGTTTTTGTTCAAATTTAAACCCACCAAACGAAAAACCATTTAACACCCATGATTGGCTGCAGAATGTAATATAATTTCTAACCTTAGAAGCGAACGTTTTTATAGAGATTTATAAATGCCATCGTATCATTTTAGACTTACCTGAAGCGTGTAGTGCGCTTTGTACCTTGTACTCCTCTCCAGACAGGTTAGCGGCAGGTAACATAACTCTTTACTACGTATTGACCGCTATCGTATAACCGGGAACTCCTTTTAGTTTACTGAATGCAGATGGTAAGGGAACTTAAACTAATCTGTCCCTGTTTCTGTACTGAGTTATAGTTGACAACACTTTTCTCTTGCTACCTTAAAAATTATCTGATAATAGCTTATGGCTGGTAATACAGCTCCCCATTCTATCTTACAAAGCCATTTATAAAGCGTAGCACATATATTCGTGTACACACCTCTATTCTAGGTTATCACTACAATTTTTTCTTTTTTTATATTCCTTCTATTAGCTAACACTTTCATGATATATATCCTTTACAAATTTTCAATTGGTAATAAAATACGTTTTTATTCATCCAATCAAGTTCAAATACATTTTTTTAACCTATAGTGGATAACAATCAATGTTTATAAAGTTTTTTCAAATATTTAATAAATAAATAAATTATAAAAATTTGTGGGCCTATCCGGATTCGAACTATGGATTTTCATGTTCAAAATCTAGGGTGCTATGTCACTGTAGCAACTTTCCAATATCAAAAAATGAATTTCTCAAAGACGTATATGAATTTGTTTTCCTCATCTGGTTGTCGTCGAAACCTCCCATTGTACAACCTTAAACTGTTGCCATGGTTACAATAAAATATCATAAATTGTACTGTAAGGTTGAAAATGAATGAAACGAATAAAATAAATAAACTGAAAATAAGCAAACAATGATGAAATATTTCTTTCTTGGCCTCAGTAGGAATTTATTTTTTTAATGATTTTATATATTACTTGTTTTAAAGATACATAGATAAAATTTAAGGGACTTTTTTTGACTAAAGGTGGTTTTCTTTACTATGTCTGTAAAATACTTGGAAGAAGGTTTTTCATAGTGTTGTTATGAAATTGTATAAAGTGTAAAATTTTAGCGGATAAAATATTTTGGAGGAGTATGGTTATGAAAAATAATTTCCGGTGCTTAATTCTAAATAGCTAAGACATGAACTTAATGAAATATTTATATCTCAATGAGTAATATTTTATTAAGTAATATTTTTGTTCGCATTTTCATTAAAACGATAGTACGTTCAGTTATACATCTCTTTTGCTTCCACCTTTAAAGAAAACATATATTTGTGTTACAAAAGTAAGAAACTCTTGAATAAATCTCATAACCTAATGCATTAACATTTTACAGAACACCCCAAACTTTGAAAATTATTCCTTAGGGAGTGTAAGCACGAGATGTATTGAAAACCAAATTACTTTAATGTATTCTCTATTCCCATCCACTAGGGGCATACATTCTTATTTATTCTGTATTACGAGCATTAAGGAAATGTTATTTAGAGATGTAAGATAGGTATAATCATGAAGTTTATACTAACTTAGATAGCGTGATTCCATTTGTAAATTATTTACACACACAATCGACATGACTAAGAAACATTTCTTTTAAAAAATGCTATATTTTTAAGCTCAATAATTAGTAGGGATAGGCCGATTCCTAAAATTTTCGATTCCGATTCCGATTCCGATTCTAAAATTTTCCTTTCGATTCTCGATTCTTTAGTCGATTCTCGATTCTCGATTCTTTCAAGTTATATTAGCTTACATGCTAGTTCTCTAATAATTAATTTAGTTAACATCTTGGTCATATGGCAAAACATTTTAAATGTTCTGTTTTAATGTAATAGCCTACACAAAACCTTCAACCGTGAGAGTGATATCTGTCAATAATATAATTTATTAAGGTTAAGTTTCGGAGGAATAATACAGTGTTTCTGTTATCCGTCTATTCGCTCAACCGTCATGGCCACGGTTCCGACGGTGACGATTAATCGAATTTTTACTGTACTTTTTTGTGTTTTGTTCTGACATTTAGTGAGAGAGAGAGAGAGAGAGAGAGAGAGAGAGAGAGAGAGAGACGAGCGATGTCAAACTACCAGAAATGGTTACGATCTTGATTGCTGTTGCTTCATAAATAATAATATTTTCGTTTACTTTAATCATTTAATTCATTCAAATCAACTAATACATAAATAAGACATAGTTGGTAATTAATTATTTTCCCACACAAATATAATAAATTTTTGTAATAAATTTTGTTTGGTAATAAATTACTCCACACGCATATTTTAATAGTTAACAAAATAGGAATCGGAATAGACGCTTTTATGAATGAAGAATCGAGTATCGACGATTCCTCGATACCACCTAGAATCGACGATTCCTGGAATCGAGAATCGGAATCGGCCCATCCCTAATAATTAGTATAATTAACTCAGTTCTGTATAAAATATTTAGCACTGTTTGTACTCAATGTCACTTACAAGTTAAATTTAAATTTTCATCTTCTGTGATGAACATTTATAATTATATCAAGTGAACTTGTTATAACAATAGAGAAACAAAGAATAAGGTATTTTCTGGGTATATTAGTAAGAACTATATTAGTAACGGTATATTAGTAACGAAAGTATATTAGTAAGAACTATATTAGTAACGGTATATTAGTAACGAAAGTATATTAGTAAGAACTATATTAGTAACGGTATATTAGTAACGAAAGTATATTAGTAAGAACTATATTAGTAACGGTATATTAGTAACGAAAGTATATTAGTAAGAACTATATTAGTAACGGTATATTAGTAACGAAAGTATATTAGTAAGAACTATATTAGTAACGGTATATTAGTAACGAAAGTATATTAGTAAGAACTATATTAGTAACGGTATATTAGTAACGAAAGTATATTAGTAAGAACTTTGCTTCAAAACTCATAATTTCATTTACTTTGCCTCTTATACTTGAGCCTTGTACTTATTGCCAAAGGCTAGGGAGATCTAGGTTCTGATATTTTATTACAGATATTTTTATGTGTTTATGAGATCAAACACAAAACTTTAGGATTAGTAATGGAGATTAATACCATCTAGACCAAGCAGTGCCTGAAATTATTGTGCAATTAATATCTAAATCAAAACTCATTTAGTAAAACGGAACAATCGATATCAATAGATGTTATAAACATTGCGAAATTTTAAATATTTTTATTACCGTAATACCTCATTTGTGTTATTTGTAAACAGGAGTATAGCACATTAATACTATTTTAACCCAAGAGGGATGTATGGGAACGTTGTGATAAATTAGGGAGCATAAATTTAAGGACCGTAATCGCGTCTAATACTTTGATAAGGGGAACGTTCACTACCCACACAGGATTACATGATAGTAAATAACATTGAATATATGTAGAGACTCGTTAACTTTACTGGGTATTGAGGAGAAAAGCAGGAGCCTTGCGTTCATTGTTGAATCTTTTACTAAGGTTTATTCCTGAAGGTGTGTTGTAACATTTAATTTAAGTTAAAAACTTGAATACAGTGATAGTCTGTACAGTCTGTTCCATCAATTTTATTACTTCTGTTTTTTATTTTTTACTATTAGCATGAGACATTTATTATATTCAAATAAATCGAATAAATCAAACAACATTTTCCACCAATATGGTGATGTTTAATATCTACAAACGTAGAAATTATGGATATTACTATATACCAAGATATTGTGTTGTTTCTCTTTGATAATACTTTTATAATTTAGTTTCAGTACGTAACACACACAATTCATGATTGTGAACAATTATAATGGATAATAAGAATACAATTTTATATATATATATATATATAATAATATATAATAAATTTAAAATATTTCAAAAACAAGAATACTTTTAATGAATATATTTATTCTCAAGAAATATAAATATATTTTATAAATATACTTTAAGAATAAATATATTCATTAAAAGTATTCTTGTTTTTGAAATATTTTTAATTTAATAACTATATATACAAGAAAACATAACACCATATTTAATATATATATATATATATATATATATATTTATTTATATATATATATAGATATTTATTTATATTCAAAGCTTTTCGTTGGTAAATATATATATATATATATATATATATATATATATATATATATATATATATATATATATATTGTATAACACGGTCTTGGTGTTAATTTAGTGAAATCGAAAATAGAACTATATCGTTATACCACATGACAGCAGAATTCTCACACACCTGCCTACTACAAGAAACCGCCAGTCTTCTAAATAATCGTGAAAATGGGAGTACGTAATTAATAGTTCTCGAAACTCGACTAACATCTAAACTAAGTAAGATTCTTCTTTAAGTGCATTAAAGTATAATTGATAAGTGAATACAAAAAACCGTGTTGCTAAGTTATATATATGCCAGGACTGGTCTCTGGCAATGGCTAAATTTTATGCCAGCATACTCCAAAACGTTCTCTGCCACATAATTAATCTGAAAATGAGAGATATGATTGAGAATAGTCAGTGCTCCATTTGGTCTCCGGAGACTATCAAAAACATCTTAGCGAGATACTCTTCGTTAGTTAGGGACGTTAAACTTGGAGACACGATATGGTGTGAGCATTAAAGGAGAACCTGAGTTAAACATCAATATGGAAAAAAATGTATTGTCAAAATTTGCGAAATAGGTAAAATATCACCCTGTTATAAGAAAAAATTACTGATAGAATATATTTAACAATCCAGGAAGCCATTGCTATTTTGCCCTCACACAATGTTACACTACACCACAATGACCTCATTAAATGACCCTTTCTAAAAAATTGATGTGTTATTATGATTTAACTAACCATTTCCCTAACGTTGAGGGTACATTCCACTACAACATGAAGTTACACCAAACAGATATGCTATGTTCGACCATCAGATAAAATCGTTATACATATCTGTATTGGTTGGTGCTAAGAGATTGTTTAGCCATTGCCTGTACAACTTACTAGTTAGAGGGAATAGACAACATTTCACAGAGATTATCAAAGACGGCACTGCAATCTTGTTATATATTGACTCGTAGAAGGTCTAAGCAATGGGGGAGAATTGCGACCGTACAAAGCGCTTTAACCCTCCATGTCAGGTCTCAATTCCGGAGCTGAGCAAAATAGGTTTAAAGAAACAGACGTGTCGCCGTTGTGGACATCTGTTCAGCCATTTCACTGTATGCTTTGCTAATAAAAAAATCCTCTATTATTTAAACCTTGTAAAACAATGTTCTATATATTCTTAGAGGATTTATTCGATAATTTATCACAAGACGTATGTGATAAAAATCAACATTTATTACCGGTATTAATCATGTTTACTCTCGCAGAGATAATTGTTTAAATAAAAGCGGTTGGCTTGCGAGTCAAGTACAGCTGTTTATGTAAAGGCAACGTTTTGATAAAGGGTACATAATCGTCATCTGACCATTTTCCTCCTCCTGCACTCTATAAAAAATAGCGCCGTGACATAACCTTAGTATTATTATGAAAACAACGCATATACGCTTTCATTAACTCATAGACATTCAAGCTTTCTTGAGTTAATCGCTAGTACACATGGACAAAGGTGCTGTGAATTAATAAACGCGTATATACGTTTGTTTTCATAAATACACTAAGGTTATGTCACGGCGCTATTTTTTAATAAAGTGTAGGAGCAATAAGGCTCTCGCAAGTCAACCTAATTTATTTAACATCAACATTTATTATTATATTTTTCTTTATGATGACGACTCTTAGGACTCATACTCAATTTTAAAGTTCCATCAGCCCTTTTACTGTTCAATAATCATTTAACTTTGTTACGGAAAATAAATGCAAAAGTAGCAAAAGATCTGTTATTTTAAGGAAACTACAAACATATAGCAGTGCATTTTTATTGCAGGTACCATTTGTCAGAAATATTGGCAACAATTGTAAATGAGTATACAGATTGGGAACGACCTGTGCAGCATCCAATCAATATCCGCGATGAAACTCTTGAAGCATTAAGCGACGCCCAAGTAGTTGCACCTGTCGTTCACACCGCAGACCTTCATTCTTCTGCAAGAAGGAACTCGTATCTCTATGTGTTTGATTACCAAAGCAGATATGGGGACTACCAACAGGTAAAATGCACTCAATCAATAAACTACGATATTTTAAAAAACGCAAATAAAATAAATCTTATTAGAAGTAAATCCTTTTACTGTATAATAAATAAATATGATATACTCTAAAAATATTTTTATTTTGTACGCATCATCATCCACTTTTGAAGTTAAAATATAAACATATAGGTGAAAAACATATTTAAGAGATAGTTTTCACCTTAATAATTGTTTACTAACTGTAATAAATATATATTATTTTTTATCGTATTATGAAATACAAATTGAAAGTTTCTTTGCAACAAATGTTTGACGTTAAAACTAGGCATTAAATAATAACTAATTATCATAGCAAATCACTATTGATTTTAGTTTATTGTAATTAAAATTTAGGTTTTTTGTGTGTTTTATAACGGTATCAACCCCTTGAGAATATAAAGTGGAAAAATGTTTAAATTTAAAAATGGCAATACATGGTTTAATTATTTCAATTTTTTACTGAAAACTTAAATGAAAGTGTAAATTTAAGTAGCCTATAACGAGATAGTCAAATGGACAACTAAACGGTTTATATAATTAATGTATTTTTGAAAGAGATCCACCAATATTGCAACGTCAAATTTTACGTAGAAGCATCATCGACATTTCATTGTGAACACCAGACAAAAAATGAGAAAATTGAAAGACAGAAAGAAAATTGTTTAAGAGCACCAAAGGAAAGTTAGAAAAGTTGAATTTAAAACAGATAATTTGTCCATTGTTAAAAAGAGAGAGGGGAAACAAGACACGATCTGGAGTAAAAGCTTATTGGCGAAAGAATGGCAAGTAAAGTATTCTAAATAGCTGCTAGCTTAAAGTACGCTAAGACTAGCGTCAGTCTATAAATAATTGGAAGAATGGTGACATGTCAGAAATGGAATTTGTTTTTGAAACATAGAGTGCTTAGTAGAACAATGCACGGCTAAAACCTCGATTGGTCTATTTGAAAATGTAGAATTCGTTATTTCCCAGAGTGCGTTTTAGGGCGTATTTTCCCTAAAAATGAACAATTAACATCTTTGTTCAAAGTGCTTTCTGATAACATTTTTTTTTAAATTAGTGTCGTGCAAAATTGCATAATAATTGTATAGAGAAGTTTAAAAGTATATTACACAGAACTGTAAATAAATAGGCCTACTATTTTTTCATGCTAGTAAATGGGTGATTTTTTAATAAATTTGAAATAAAATAAATAAATAATTATTGAGAAACAAATGATTAGGCTCAGAATCGAAATGAAGTAACACTATACTACTAAAACCATGTATTTTAAAATAAATCATTGTTGATTGTTGAATATGTTTCCGATGTAATTTTTGTTTTGTTTTAAAAATATCTTTACGGGTTTTATTACTGATATATAACATTTATTATAGGTAATATATATAACAATTACTTATAAATAGTTGAATTTATCTGTAAATATTTTTGGGTAACTTTAAGATAAATTTATATTTTAAATTGATTTATTTTTTATGTATATAATTAAATAAGAAATAAAATCCCTGTACTACAAAAATGTTTTATATAAATAATAAACTATACTTTTTCTAACTTACGACTAAGAATTAAATATATTTTGCACTAAATATTTTTCCTAAATAATCCTTTAATATGGTCATTCGGCTGTGATATGTTCAAAGAATCCATTTTCCGAGATAAATATATTAGTAAAGTAGGTATTTACCCATTTGCTGCTAGGGGGATTTAACAAGCAGGCAGCGGTACAGGTTCTGGCTGAAAACAGATCTGCATGTTTCAAATTTTACCTGTGTGTGTGTGTGTGTGTGTGTGTGTGTGTGTGTGTGTGTGTGTGTGTGTGTGTGTGTGTGTGTGTGTGTGTGTGTGTGTGTGTGTGTGTGTGTGTGTGTGTGTGTGTGTGTGTGAGTGTGTGTGTGTGTGTATGTGTGTGTGTGTGTGTGTATGTGTGTGTGTGTGTGTGTGTGTGTGTGTGTGTGTGTGTGTGTGTGTGTGTGTGTGTGTGTGTGTGTGTGTGTGTGTGTGTGTGTGTGTGTGTGTGTGTGTGTGTGTGTGTGTGAGTGTGAGTGTGTGTGTGTGAGTGTGTGTGTGTGTGTGTGTGTGTGTGTGTGTGTGTGTGGTTGCGTGCGTATGTAATTATATATACTCGCTATTCATTGTAAAACGTAGGAAAACTAGTTTCTCTTTAAAAACCTATATTTGTATTGAACATATACATAAATTTTAATTATAAATATATTTATCACTTATACTAACAATAGTTTTACATCCTTATAGAGACAGGGCTGCATACATGGAGAGGAGTTGACTTACATGTTTGGAGCTCCTTTGGTTGGCGGGATGATGCATTTTCCAAGAAACTACACAAAGTCTGAAATGTTATTATCAGAGGCGACCATGATTTACTGGAGTAATTTCGCTAGGACCGGGTAAGTTTATAAATAATACAAGATTTCGTTAGTGCGTTACTTCAATAAACACAAACTAAGTAATGTAGGTTGATCCCATTGAGGTGAGAGAAAATCTTTGTCAAACGAGAGTTTCTGACATTATTCACGTCGAGTAGAATGACATCGGATTGCAGTAACTTCGTTTATCAGCGTCTGTACCGCAACACTGAAATATTCCATTGTTTCGAAATATATTCAAGGTATTAAATAATGTTTCCTTTGTAGACGTTACTAAATGTAAAAACCTTTAAAGAGTACAGATCTGTTTATTTGTAAAGACATTATGTACGTTAAATTAATACGTTTTATTAAATTCTTATATTGTATATAGATTTCAAACCTGTGTATTATACCTGCATTTTGTATTATGTTGTTTTTTAAACACTAAAAGGTTTTCAGTTTCAATTGTGTATTAATTTCATTTGTTTAAATATTACATAAGTTATATGATAATTTTATTTTACAAGTCCTAAATCAATATTAATTTGAATACTTACAATTTGAACAAAATTGCGCAACCCCTTTGCAAATAAAATAAACTATTACATAATACATCAACTTGTTTTGTAGCTTACTCCGTAGCTGTGATTATGACATTTATCAAACAATTAAATTTAAAAAATATATATTTATTTTCACACTAATATGACACCTGCATAGAGCAATTTTAAAGCTGCTTTTAATCGATTGGGAAAGCTGTTCTATCTTAGTTAGCCCCCTAACTATATGTCATTGCCATATTTATAGCATTTTAAATTATTTTTCAATTCTTCTCTTTACACAACCTTATATTATTAAGCAACGTTTTCCTCCTGCTCTACCTCTCGACATACTGGAGACATTTCAAAACGTATTAAATTATATCATTAAACTATTTTGTTACTTTATTTTATCTCACCATTTCAATTTGTAATGTTTGAGAAATCTAATATTTTGTATATAACCTTCAGTTTAATTAGATACTTCAGTCTTCATCAATTTTCTTTCATTTTATATATTAACAATCCTTTATTTCATCAAATATGTTTGCCGAATTATTACTGGTGCTAATGTACATGTTAAACATTTCAGTTAAATAAGGTTATGCTGATAGCAGGTTACGTGTTTGATTCAATGGGGTTATTTGTTCTATTCTAAAGCATTAACGTGCTTTGTGATACTGGAGATTTATCTTCATCCCAGTAATGTGTTTAAATATCTTCCAGAGTGATATATATAATAGCTATCCACTTGGGTCTTCCAGAGTGGTATATATAATAGCTATCCACTTGGGTCTTCCAGAGTGGTATATATAATAGCTATCCACTTGGGTCTTCCAGAGTGGTATATATAATAGCTATCCACTTGGGTCTTCCAGAGTGGTATATATAATAGCTATCCTCTTGGGTCTTCCAGAGTGGTATATATAATAGCTATCTACTTGGGTCTTCCAGAGTGGTATATATAATAGCTATCCACTTGGGTCTTCCAGAGTGGTATATATAATAGCTATCCACTTGGGTCTTCCAGAGTGGTATATATAATAGCTATCCACTTGGGTCTTCCAGAGTGGTATATATAATAGCTATCCACTTGGGTCTTCCAGAGTGGTATATATAATAGCTATCCACTTGGGTCTTCCAGAGCGGTATATATAATAGCTATCCACTTGTATGTATATATATACATATGTGGATATATGTATATATAACTTCACTGTTATATTAAGGAATGAAAACTACTATATATTTTCTATAAAATATATACAATAAAATATATATATATATATATATATATATATATATATATATATATATATATATATATATATATATAATGCTTAAAAACAATATTGTAAGTGTCTGGAGAGATTTAAAAATGAGAGATCATATTACAATGAAAAATATTGAAAAGAACCCCAATACCACAAAAATAACAAATAAAACAAGTTAATTAAGATTAAACCCTTATATATATATATATATATATATATATATATATATATATATATATATATATCGATGACCATGTCATCATCATCAGAGGGTCTAATTACAAAATTCAATCTAGCAAACAAGGAGTTACAAACTAGATTGATACTCATATTTACCATTAGATTTTTGTGATATTTTGGTTCTTTCCAAAATTTTCATTGGAAATGATATATGGTAATATATTGTACCACTGTGCTATTGATATTGTATGAGAGATCATATGTTTAATTTGAGGCGAGTTTCTGTTAATCAAAGTGATAATAAAATTAATAGCGTCGATTACAGAGCCATGAGGAGCAGTTTGTTTTGCTTTGCTTATTCCAATAGCTTATCATTTGCTTTTACTTCAATAATATTTTTGCCAAGTAAGTAGCAAAACAATGGTTTTAAGGAATAAATAATGCAAACGTTGCTTAAATTATGAATCGTGTTATTTATTTTATAAGTCTTGAAACACAATTTTGTGTTTCTTTAATATAAAGCTACCGATAGATAAACAACTATATTTTATGTTTAGTGTAGACAGGACAGTCTCCCATATTCTTATTCATCAGATTTATTAAATATAAGACTAACTTGAAGGTAATTGGAAGTAATCATATTTGAAGTTATGTTTTTAAAATATTTCCGAATGCAATTTTCTATAGCCTACTTCCAAACATAACGTGTACTGGGTAACCTAATGGTAGATTTGATTGATAGAAGTGTACTTATTGGTAATGTATGATTTTAAAATAAAGATTTTATTTGGTGGTAGGTTTTATGTTACTTCCTTTTTTATATACTACTAAGAACTCGTACCAACAATTGCTGCATTTATTTATCACAATAAAACCAAATATTCACTTTTTAATAGGTTAAATATTATATTAATAATGTGATTTTAATATCAATACATTTTATGCTAAAATCACAATTTTTTCAATCATTGTTTTTTATGTAACTATTTTCATCATTGTTTATTTTCCCATCAGTTCTTTAGTTTTCTATTTGAAACTGAATGCCTGGAGGTGCACATATAATATTTGTCATTATTTCCACTGCACACCATTCCCAAATAATTTTATACATAACTCGCAGGCTTCCTTTATTAGATACATTTCAATTCAACGAAACAACGACAGTAAAATAAATAAACAATCAAATTCATATCAGCTGTTTACAACAGCTGAGTTATGTTAAGGTATAATTATAACTCACCACCCGGCATATAATGCTTACTTATTATTAAACACACTGTAGTGATATTTTCATTAGGAAATCATTGGGTCTATCAAAGCCGGTGGTGTGAATCTCCTGATAATTTTTGACAGGTCTTATAATCTGATAATTTTCCCACCGTCTTTAGCCCTCAAGCTTTAAAATGTATATAACTGAGCTATCTTATCTTGTTCCTTACTGGAGAAAATTCATGGCGAACGATTCACTTCCGGAACTGAATATATAGATTTGGCGATATGTCACTACATTTGATTACGAAGATATTTTTTTTTAACTATTCATTCTTGAAAAAAATAAAAATTTAAAAACTACTGTTTTTTTAAACAAAAAGTATTTCCTGTAAAACGATTAGAATATTAAATGTCTGTACCCAATTTAAGTTATTAGCACAACATTTAACGGTTGTTGCAATTACAAAATTTCAATTTTTACATATGCACAGTTTGATCTAAAAGCTAACAGTTTAAAAACCAAGTACAGTTTAACGTTGAGTAGTTCAAATATGCAAAGCTAAAACAAAGGTTACCTGCTTCCCTCATATTTAAAATTTTATTTCAATACAAGCTATTGGATATAAAATAGCGCTTTAGCAATTGGGAATCATATGTAGTACCATTGATAACTGCTTTCTATTGCATATTATAGGAGAAAACGTATAGTGTCTCAAAAATTGTTGATGTTTCGTTTCGGCTCTGTATGAAAACATTAATGGAAGTTTTCCTGCATCTCTTCAAAGCTAAAAATAAAGAAGGAAAACTAGTTTTTATATTGATGTTACTTTAAGAATGAGACGTAAATTATTGCTAACCAAAAACAAAAAAATCCATAGTGCTTCATTACTCAAAACATGAACCATTATATCGTTGTATTTATTACGCCACTTCATTAGTTAATGTTTAATTATATTAATTTCAAACTTAATAGAACGTAAAAAAAGCACTTGTGCTGTGAAGATACTCCTTGTATACTGAGGTCCAAGTAATTTGAAGAAAATGTTTCAAAGCTCTCATCTCAAATTCTATTCACAACTAACTACCTTTAAATTTACAAACAGAATAAAAACATAGTGTGCATTATTAGTTTTATTAATTTTAAATTGATACAAAAATCTAAGCAGTAGAAAACCATGTATAAAAACTACTCATTTCATATACCCCTTTTTTAAACATGCTCTATTCACTTGCACATGTTTTATCACTCAGATAAATCAATATCTCTGAATTAATTAATAGCAAATATCACAAATGTTAAAAAACAAAACGTATTTTTTTCTGAAAATATTACCATTATGTATAGCATTTGTATTATTGAAAACCTAAAATGAAGAACACAAAATATTTTTTCCAGGAACCCTAACGAGCCTCAAGAAGCAGAACCAGTTCATGGTATACGTCAAGAGAAAAACAGATTTAAAAACATCGAATGGCAACAATATGAAGTTGTACACAAAAAGTATCTCAGCTTAGGTAAAATAAACAATGTAATAGACATGTTATCAATGCACACACAAGATCATGACTCATACAATATGTACATTTAAAAACATACATAGGTATAAACAGGTATTAATACATACATTTGTATTAACTAAATATATATAAATATATATATATATATATATATATATATACGTTTTCTTGTCTAAAACATACATAGGTATAAACAGGAAATACATAAATTTATATTAAATATATATATATATATATATATATATAAATATATATATATATATATATATATATATATATATATATATTTATATATAAATATATATATATTTATATATATATATAAATATATATATATTTATATATATATATATATATATATATATATATATATATATATATAAATATATATATATATATATATATATATATATATATAAATATATATATATATATATATATATATATATATATATATATATATATATATATAAAATATGTTTTCTTGTTTAATAATTTAAAGCAACAAAGGTTATTCAAATACAAGAATATTTATTTATATTATTGAAAATTTTCATTCCTGATGATGTTGGTACTGTTTACCAACGAAAAGCTTTGGATATAAATTGATAAATATTCTTATATTTGAATAACCTATGTTGTTATAATATATATATATATATATATATATATATATATATATATATATATATATATAATAAATTAAAAATATTTTAAAAACAAGAATACTTTTAATGAATATATTTATTCAAAGCTTTTCGCCGATAAAATAGTACCACCATCTTCAGGAACATATATATCTAAAAACAATTATCTATATATATATATATATATATATATATATATAATTGTTACCAAATAGATGAAAACATGAATGTTTATATTTAAATAGTATTGAAAATATTTTAATAATTGAACAAATAAGTTTTATTTATTATAAGCAAATAATTTGAAATAGATATTTAGTAAAAGAAATCTATTTAAAAAATGCTAAAGTTTATAAAGTCTTGAAGCTCAATGAAAACTAGTAAAGCATTTTGGCGTTAGCACCACCAAAATTAAAGTTTGATAAAATAGCCCAAGTTTAACACAAACGAAAATTATGATCTGAAAGTTTCTTGAGAAATTAGAAAAATATATTATTCTATTTATAATATAAGGTAAAAAGATATTTAAAACAAAAGACATAATTTAGTCTTATAACTTAATCTATAATGATAATAAATGACGAATCCTTTATTTTGCTATACATTATTTCGTCATCAGGCAGAACAAGATAGCCGTCCTTCAATTAGTGTAAACATAATCACAAAGATTTTTATTTACTGGAGTATTAGAGCAAATTTTGTGTATTTTATATTAAGGACTTTCTACATCACTAGGTGAAATTTAAATTACAATTTATGATTATATAAATCAGTAAAGAGTGAATTCTTTTTACTTTAATAGATACAAAGCCAAAGTTAAAGAATCACTACCGAGCACATCGCCTGTCGTTCTGGTTGAACCTTGTCCCTGACCTGCATAGACCCGGAGGGGATGAAGTTCCTCGATCGCATCATCAGTTAGATAATGAAGACCATTCTCATCAGGTACGAAGGGAACAAGAGAAAAGGACAATTTTACTGACTTTCTATTAATTACTTCTAATAAAGTTATATTTTGTAATATTAATAATTTTAAATAAAGAGCTAAGTCTAGAGAGACGAATTATTTTAAATAATAATGAAATTAATTGATAGTATGAGAGTAGTAGGGCCTATAAGTTTTAAATTATAAAGTAAAACTTGTCAATACTTTTAAACGATATATAGGAAAAGACTTTAGAATTTTTAAAAGGACAGAATTTTTGTAATTGAATAATTCCAGGTTTGTATAATTATTTAGAGTGATGTCGTATGAATTCATCAATAAAGTTTTAGAAAGAGGTAAAGTGAAAAAAAATAATAAAATACGGAATTTTATAATATTGCAATATACACAACAAAAGTACTTTTCCTAGAATATATGTACCTGTGGTAAAATTCTGTTTCACTGACTAGCATTTTACAAGGGTATGATACAATCGATTTTACAAGCGTAAGTCGATTATTATCCGCAATGTAGGTATAAAATTTTATTCTCATCAAATATGAAACTTGTGTGTAAATCATTGTTCGATATAGTCCCTTTGATTTTCAACCCTCTTGGTTCACGTTGTACAAGCTTCTTGATGCGCTCGTAAAGAAGGTTTTCTGTTCAGGAATGAACGACTCCTTCCAATTCTTCGTCCGAGGTAAACCGACAGCCCTTTAATGATTCTTTGAGTGGACCGAACAAGTAATAGTCAGAAGGGGCAAGATCGGGACTATATTGAGGATGAGCCAGTAATAAACAGATTGAGTTTCTGAAGCGTTTCAGCTGTATGCGGACGGGCATTTTGCAACAACACAGCACTTTATGATAGCAGTCCAAAGGTGTTTGCTTCGAATTGCGGGCCTTAGCTAGGCATTAGGCATCTTACTGCAATATACATCCCCTTTCTCTATAATGTTCCAGTACTGGACCTTGTGAGTCCAAAAAACCGAAACCATCAGTTTTCCTGCGGACGGTTTAGTCTTTTTTTGCACGGCGAAATTAGATGTTTTCATTCCATACTCTGCCATTCCTCTATCTCACTCTAGTTTGTAACTTTTTTTTGCTAGATTGTAATTTTGTAATAAGACTATCTGATTACATATGGCTTTAATTTTAAGTAACTGGTATTATTTGTTGTTTTTTATTATTTTTGTGGTGTTGGGGCTCGTTCCAATATTTTCATTGTAATTATTGTACCACTGTACTCTTGATATTGTATAGCGTATTGTTAAATTTGAAAATATTCGAAATAACCATAAAAAATACCATATAAATACCATAGAAAGGTATCTTTAAAAAGTGTGAAAATTGTGTCGATTTAAACCTAAATTTTCTGCTATAAACCATAATACATATTTAATAAATGATTTTAAAAGAGATCAGTTGAAAATAAAACTCAATTTATGTAGAAATAAAATTTCTGCTACTAACAATTATATTTTAATTATTTATTCCCAAATATTGATTATAAGGATTATTTTCCAAATACTGTTATATATATATAGTGGGTAAGTCATCAGGTATTCAGTATATATAGGGATTGAAAAATGTGTGAATAGTAAAAATGACTCATTATTTCAAATTCTATTTAATAAAATAATAAAGAATAATAATTATAACCTTAATATATGAGGAGAGTTCTTATAAAGCTATACAAACTTCATATAATATGAAACTCTAAACGAAATAACAGATAAAATTTTGAAAATTGGAAAAAATAAAACCCAAAACGTCTTTTCAGCATTGAGTACAAATCTACATAACTAAAAGAAATTGTCAGTTTTAACATTAATTTCATATTTAACTGCATTTTCATTTCAGTTTCCCTCAACAACGTCTAAAAAGCCGGTCGATGTAACCACTATGATCACATCACCTCCTAGCGGAGTTCTTCCCTCTCCCACTTACGACACCAACTCTACGCTGGGCCTGTTCATGCCACCGGTAGTAGTTGTAGCTCCTTCTTCATCCGACAGGGGCGCGATGTCCGAAGAGAGCACGCTTAATCCGTCTCAAGATGATGGGTTTGCAGCGTATTCTACAGCCCTCAGTGTAACGATTGCCATCGGATGCTCTTTGTTGATTCTTAATGTCCTCATATTTGCTGGAGTGTATTATCAAAGAGACAAGACACGACACCATCATCACCACCACCACAGTCATGACGGCAGTGCTGGAAGCGTCAATAGCAATGCCAGTAGTAACGGCACCGCCTCATTGACTACCAACACATTAAAGAAGAGAGCGGAAAATGGTGGACCAATGACGAGCATATGCGTTACTGGAGGTAATATATTTATTTACTAATATCGTAATTCCAATCAAACTATTCATCACTTCAATTCAGCACCCAATCATAAACATATTATGAATATATAATTGTATTGAAAAACAATTAAATAGCAATTGAATATATGCATTTTCAGAATTCTGTATTCATGTGTTATGATTTATTATTTATACTTTATTATTGTATTATAATTTGAAAGAGAGGATGCAAAGCATCTTTAATGTGGCTAATGTGGCACGTAATATATGTTAATTTAATTAAATGGCATAGTGAATTAATTATCCATTAAAAATATTTTTACAGTTTATATAAAGTTTTAATTAACTTTTCTAGTTTGGTCTTCAGGTTTAACTTTACTGAAAATTTACGAAATCCAAAATGTGTATGCAATATTATTTATCATATTTATTGAATAATTGTATTGTATATTTTCGTTTTTAGTGCTATATTTACGTATACATAAATATATATGTATATATATATATATATATATATATATATATATATATATATATATATATATATATATATTTACATACAGTCGGACCTCTATTTATCGAACGTCTATATATCGGAATTCTCTATTATCAAATTATTTCCGAGTCCCTTGAAATTTCAATGGAAAATGTTTCTGTATATCGAAAACAAAATTCTGTATATCGAAAACAAAATTCTATATATCGAACTAAATTTTAGAGAAAATAAAACTACTGCACATACCTATTTTTAAATATTGAAAATAAAATGTGTAACAAAACCTGTTGAATGTCACGTAGCCCTCCCATAACACACTATTCATTCAGAAACATTGAGAGAGAGAGAGAGAGAGAGACAAAGAGAGAGAGAGCAAAGTGACAATATGTTGAGATCTGTTAAGACTTTGTCAGGGTGGTTGGGCGTGACTAACATGACTAATGGCTCTCTCATACACTCTTACTCATTTCTTTCATATATACTCGCATGTGTGTGTGTGTGTGTGTGTGTGTGTGTGTGTGTGTGTGTGTGTGTGTGTGTGAGTGTGTGAGTGTGTGTGTGTGTGTGTTTGTGTGGGTATGTGTGAGTGTGTGTGTGTGTGTGTGTGTGTGTTCATTACACTAACATAGTAAGCATTTTATTTGTTTATATTTCATATTAATTCCCTTCTTCCTTGGCGGTAGACTCCAGTCGAGTTTTGACTTTGGCTTCTTCAATAATCCTTCACCAGATAGCTCGTTCCTGTGCCGCTACTTTTCAGCTCCATACATTCAGCAGGGTTCTGGCATAGTGAGGGAACGCATTCCACCCATTTATGTCTAGGACATCCTTTTGCTCTCATTTTTAAAATAGTTCCATTTTTCTGATTACATCACTCTCCTTCTTCTTGGCCACACGTCTTATCCAGCTAAATTCTCCAATTTCTTATACTTTCCTATATCGGCTTCTGCCAACAGCTCATGTTGGAGGGCAAAACTTGTTTCCTCCTCCACAGCTCTCCAATATTCACAGCGCAAAATTCCTTCTAAAAATCTTCCTCTCGAAAATAGTCTAGTTAGGGGTAATAGGCATAAGTTAGTAGGTTCCACGCGTCAGATAAACTTCGCATACAGCAAAATATTTTTTTTCTTACTTATATAGTAGCTGCTTAGGTGTTTGAGTGATCCATAGTAGGCTTTAATGGCATTTGATATCCCTTTATTCACCTCACTGAAGCTGATAATGAACCCCAGATAAGTGAATGTATCCACTACTTCTAATTTGACGGGTCTACAAGACCACCTGCCTATTGAGCTACTTCTGGGTCCTCACACACTAGATACTTTGGTCTTCATTTATCTCGTCGCATCTCCTTAGCCGTTCGTATAAAATTTACAAATGTCTTTTCTAGTCTCCAGTACAAATATCAATGATCTAGCTATGATGTCTACATCAGCGTATGCTAGTAGCTCTACCAATCTATTAATATTTGTGCCTTTCGTTTCTATCCCAGAGTCATGTAGGACTTTTCCTGTGTGAGGTTCAACAGTAAACACGACAAGGTTCTTAAAAAACTCAAAAATAATTTTATTGAAATAAAAAAATTAATGTAGCATTTGCAAACTAGACATTTTATTTGCCTATCTGTGAATGTTAAGAAATTATATCACCTCGCAATCCTGTGTGTGTGTGTGTGTGTGTGTGTGTGTGTGTGTGTGTGTGTGTGTGTGTGTGTGTGTGTGTGTGTGTGTGTGTGTGTGTGTGTGTGTGTGTGTGTGTGTGTGTGTGTGTGTGTGTGTGTGTGTGTGTGTGTGTGTGTGTGTGTGTGTATGTGTGTGTGTGTGTGTGTGTGTGAGAGAGAGAGAGAGAGAGTGAGTGAGTGCATTTGCATGTATGTATGTGAGAGAGAAAGAGAGGGAGTAATAAAGAGGGAGTACATAAATACCGTATTTATTTGTTATTATTAAAAATTATTTATTTTCATATTACCTTTTCTAGGAGCCACTGAATTACTTCAAATAATGGAAACACGAGCTTCTACAAATGTTCAATCAATTTTAAAGACGCCAACAAGTGACACGACACTATTAGTGCTTCAGCCGCCACACCAAGGGCACAGAGCTACATCACCAGACTACTTGGGCAATGGTGGAGGAACACTACCAAGGCCTCCTCCTCCTCCCAAAGCTCCAAAACCTAACGAACTAAAAACCTGCTCAATTCCCCCTGAATCGCAACCATTGCTTCCTACACACGGTACTATTCAACTTATCAACACCCATCCTGGAGCTGGCGGAACATTGAATAGGAAATCTCAGGGAAAACAAATGGAAGAACTAAGAGTGTGACAAAACGGGAAACAAACGGAGTTTCGGTGTCTTGTGAACGACTTAAACCGAATTTGTGATGAGTTAAATAAAAGTAAAACACAAGAAACCTCTGAAGAGTTATTTCATGTATAATATTAAAGATGTGAATACAATGACGAGTTTACAGAATAATTATAGAAGTTATCTCTTATTACTGGATGAGAGGAGATAATATTCAACGAGTAACTGAAGTTAGAATGAATAATCAAAAAAATATGTACATTGTTTTGTAAGAAATATTTTTCTTTTAATTGTGGGTTAAAGGTGTATATACGATTTATAATAATATCAAGATTCAACTTTAGGAAATAGCAGTTTTTAAACAATGATTGTTTTTTTGGAAAGCAAAAACTAATATTTTAAAGAGGGTCAATTTAATATCATAATTCCCCTTAATTGTTGTGTTTGTTTTGTAGATCTACTTTCAGTTTACTACTTTTACTAAAACTATTTAACATTCCTAAACCCCAATATTATAATGTTATATCTCTTTTTAAACTTTTATTCTAAATGTTTTTTTTATATTTTTTAAATTTTCAATTGTTAAGTATTTTGTAATTATTTTGGAAGCATAATTTTATTCCAAATTTACAAATGGTTCAATTTATCAGGAATTGCATGTTAAACTTTGTAAATAAACTGTGGGTTTGAAAACTTAGAAGGTCAATATTAACCATAATTGTGTTGGGATAGAATTCTAATGAATGGGAAATATTTTTCTATGAATGGGAAAACAATTATAAAAATAGCTAAATTAGGAAAATAAACAAAATGTTATCAAATGGAAAGTTTCCTCGTTGTTGTCTATATGAAAAAGTTAGATGTCACAATTATCTTTAAAACTTTAACACTTCAATTTTGTTTGTACTGCGAAACTATTTGGTAATCTAATATCTACGAATAACTCTTTCTTTAGTAGATTGCTTTGTACTAGGGTGTTCTGAAGGTAAGATATGTAACAACTCGACATCCGCAATTTGTACACCTTCTACTTGCCTAAAATCCTTTCAGATTCAATTATAAACTTTTCGTTGTTTAAATAAACTCGATTTTATGGAATGAATACTATTTTGTAATCTTATAATATCTTACGTCAAACCAAAATAAGAGGCCTATTTAGTTTTAAGTTTCATTATTCTACTACGATTAAAATTTAATATTACTACTTTTAAAATTACTCTTATTTTTTCAGTTGTTTTAAATGTCCTTTCTTTAAGTAAAAGGTAAAATTAATTCCTAATAGTAATTTATGAATTACTCCTTTACTAACAAAAATTAGATACTTCTATAACCTGTTATTTCACCTAAAATATTTGGAAACAAATGTAGGAACGTGCATGCTTACAAATTTTATTAAATGTGTGATTTATTATTTAAAAGTAAAATCTATAATTTTAATATAAAGTGTACATTGATTATATCTAACCATGATGCTCAGTTACTAATTATAATTTAAATTGTGCATTTTTTTATTATTATATTACAAAACATCAAGATTATCATTTTCTCAATTTAGTTTTTTAAAGTTTTAAAATTTGGTACTTGATTAAATGACGTAAGCATCCCATAATAGATCATTTAATTTAACTAGTGTATTATCACTCACACAGTAAAGTATATTTTTAAACATTGATTCAATTATATTTGAAACTTATGCGACTATGTGAAACATTTGGACATTTAATAAATGTATTACTCCAGATTGCTTTTGCTTGTACTCTAAATCCCACTGAAATAGTTAATACAAAACATACGTAACTCATTGAAACCGTTTAACTAAAACAAAAATGATTCAAAATCGTAAGAGCGCCCTATTTTTAGTGGGTCTACCACCCTCTCTCGATAAATACCACAGCTTACCTTTTTCTTAAGAATTATTCACGTATTTATACCTTATTCAATTCTTATATACTCTACAGGTATACATGGTTATATGTTACTATATGTAACTAATCATGGTGTCAAGTTCCGTAATTCAGCCATTAATCTACGTGATAAAACAAATTGCTGAGTAACCTTATCTATATCCATGTTTTAAATTTGAGTTTATAGATTTATTTTATTTAAGTAGGTATTTTATTCCTCAACGAGGAGTAACATCCTCAGTGCATTGATAAGTATATAAACAAATGTTTACCTAAAATTATTCCTTCTAATTGGTCATTAGAAAGTTAAGCCCGTGAACGCCTTTTAGACCGATTATATCTTAACATTAAATTCTGTTTATATTGAAATATTCAATCGTATACTATTACAACTCGAAGTTTTCAGTAAGATTTTACTATGCAGTATGGCTTCAATATATCTGTAATATAATATAGTATACATCATGGCCACTTTAAAAAAAAATAACAAACATTTTGTACGATAAATTACGTAAACTAGTACCAGAGAAGATAGCATTTCCATTCCTTCTATTAGCTCACACTGTTCTAATATATATCGTGTACAAACTTTCAATCGTTAATAAAATACGTTTTTTATTTATACAATCAAGTTCAAATACTATTTCTTTAAACCTGTAGTGAATGACAATTAATGATAAAATCCTTTTTTCAAATATTTATTTAATAATTAAATTATAAAATCCAACTAGGTCGGATTCGAACTGAGTATCTTCATGTTCGAAGTCTAGCGCTTTGGTACTAAGCCAACTTTCCCATAGCTAGAAATGTACTTCTCAAATACGTATAGGAGTTTTTGATTTTCCCTCATCTGTTTGTCGGCGAAACCTCTATTGGACAACTTTAAATTGTTGCAATGGTTACCACACAATATCACAAATAATCCTCAATGATTAAAAACAAAAGAAAAGAATAGTATTAACAAACTGGCCTAACGGTATCGAACCTTGCTTCACAAACGAACAATGCGAAAGGAAAGCAAAAAGAAACTACAGCACAGTGCAAGCGACGAAAAAATGAAACTTTTACATGATTACAAACAAAAATATTAGTCCAATACCACACATAGAAAGGAAAATATAAAATTGTAAGGATATTCCCTTTCTGTTTTGCCACTTAATATTGCTATTTATTTAACTACATATTTATATTAATTGTAATTATAAAATTTAATAAAAAATAATAATATTTTTTTTTTAATTTAAGTAGGAATTGGCTTTAAAAAAAAGTATATTACTTTTTACTAACGAAAAACAGGTTACAGAAAAACATCTCGTAAAGCTACAATATTGTACTCTTACGGCGATATGACCTCTAGCAATAACAAAACGAAATAACAGGCCAATGTCAAGTAATTACCTATTATTGTTATCACGTGATATATATCTTACAAGTTTGTATTTTTAAAAAACACATTTTTTCGAGAGTCAAATAAATTTCCCACACTAAAAATTAAATATTTTTTTTTTAATACTAAATTATTAGTAAACAATTTCATTTGTCATATTATTCGAATATGAATAATCTTTTGAAAGAACAATCAATTCAATGAGTACGTTCAGCTATGTTCCTTTTACCCTTAACTGGCTAAGGACAGGATTTTATGAGATTTCTTACTGTAAACGTTTTTCATTTTAACTTGTAACAATCCAACACCTCTGGAAAGTGTCGATGACTATTTTTTAAAAATCAGATGTAAAATTTAAATAAAAAATAGTAATGTATTTTGTAATTTTTGATTCAGTATTTATCTAATAAAAAATACATATTTGAATTTATATATGCTTATTTGTGTACTTTATAATTGCATACATTGTTGAAAAACAATTAAATAGTCATTAATCACTTAAACAATAGTTTATGACTATCCGAACTTTAATTTAACCTATAACTTAGAAAGTCTTTATTTTTTTATATGTTTTTGATACTTTGTTTAATGTAAATTATTTCTGATTAATAGGATTCGCCGATCGTAATGGGCTACAAAATTCATAAATAGTATTGTTCCATATTATTACAAAATTCACTCTTCAAGTATCTTTTTGTTTAATTAAAGTACAGTTATATCTTAACATTAGTATATACAGATATTCAAAGCAAATAAGAGAATCTAAAGTAAACTTCGCGTAACTTGTTATAGTACGTATAATTCTGTATATTTTATTATTCCTAAAACAGGAATTATTCAGGTTTATAATTGAACCTTAATACAATACGTATTTAATAATACAATGAAGTATTTAGTATTATCTACAGTGGAAAGGCTGTGTGAAAATAAAATAAATTATTTTTAGTTTATAATCTAAAATAAACAGTTTTTATGAGACACAATATCAAGAGCACAGTGGTACAATATATGACAATTAAAATATTGAAAAGAACCCCAATAACACAAAAATAATCAAGAATACCAACTAAAACAAGTTACTTAAGATTAAACCTTTATTTACATTTCGATGACCATGCCATCATCATCAGAGGGTCTTATTACAAAATACAATCAAGCACACAAGAAGTTACTAACTAGAAGGATCTATCTAGATCATTGTTTTATTTGTTATTCTTGATTATTTTTGTGGTACTGTATTTTTGTGGCATTGTAATTTTTATGAGCTTAGTAATTAACTAAAACTCTATTTCTTAAGAAATATTTCAATACCAAAACATAGGCATCTACTACTTGCAAAAAAATAATAATTCAACGTAACTGTAGGTTTGCATAAACATTTAACTGAAACTAGACAGTCGTCTTTAAACGTTTATATAAATAACATTGTACAGTAAACTAAGAATATGTTGTACAGAACTGTTATTTGTAAAACAATAATTGTACATAGACCTAGAGTGAACAAAATAGATAGAAAATGTTACAATACCAGATTTTTTGTATTAAAAAACTAATTTTAATACAAACACTCCTAATTGTGATGAATGTTTCGTGGCTAGATCTATCTATAAACAAAGAAGTGAAACGCCATTTCGGAGATAATATAGACTAATGAGGACACGGATAACATTTCTTTAATTTAGGCTCAGACAAATTTTCTTTATGTATCTCCCTAATGGGTTTACCTCTAGACATTCGTGTGGTAAAATCTTTTCTTGGTAAAAAGAATAACTCATACTTATTTTTTAATGGACAAAAAAATTTTAATTAAATAAACCTTTTATGAAAAAAACGAGGAAAGTGTACATGTTTTGTCCATAGTAAAGCCAAAACCTACTAAACTAAATACAGTGTATGTAAATTTGTCACGGAATCATTACTTATATTTTCAAGTTATATAATAATAATAATTCATTCTGTCAATCACTTTACAATTATGTATTTATTTAACTTTATATGGATAGTAAATGTTCGGTTATGTAGATACATTTCCCATAGTTATTAGACCCATTAAACCATTCTTTCAGTTTTGTTTTCAATTATTTTTAATTTATCAAGCTTGTTCTACAAATAAATATGTCTTTTTTTGTTATTTAAATTTGATTTTTTTTTAGTTCTAAATAATATACTTTTTTAAACTTTAAAAGATATATATGACGCGTTATTAAAATAAAATATATATCCTTCTTCACAGTAATGAATCTAAATTTCATCCTTTAAATCGTGTAAAATAGATTATTAAAATTCTTATAGATTGTTGGTATGATATATTGTTAACAATTCGATCTTTGTTATTCTCTTAGTGACAATAAAATCAAGATTTTCGAGATCATTCAGTCATAATTTTTGAAGTTTTCTACATCGAACAGTTGTTTTTACTAATAAAATAGCTATACACTCCAATTGAAGTTCATGTTTTTAATTATATTTCATGATAAAATTATTACAATTACCCAAAATATTTAATATAGTGTCAAAAATGTCTTTAACATTATCTCAGTGAGCATTAATAATCATACAGGAAATACTGTCCTTACAAAACATTACGTACACCATGTAAAGTTGAAAATAGAATTCTTTTTTGTTAAAATATAAATACATACATACATACATATATATATATATATATATATATATATATATATGTGTATATATATACATATATATATATATATATATATATATATATATATATATATATATATATATAAGTTTTAATTTTGTAATATTTTAATAATTTAGATTTCTCTAAATAATAGGCAAATGTGTTGTCATTAAAGTATTTCACAATTAGGTGTTATAATCAATATGAGTTAAATAGAAGTGAAAGCTATTATTTTACGAAGAACATAATTCCATCGAATAGTACGAGTAAAGCCATATTTTGAATAAGAGTGATGGATATGTTTGGGTTCAGTATTAAGCGAAGATTTCCACATTTCAAGGGTATTCTGGACAGTATTCTATTGAACAACAATAAACAATTTTTCAAGATTGAAGTACTAAAAATAATTAACAAACCTTATAAAGAATAAATTATTCCAATCAATACATTTAAATAGTTTAATACCATAGATGTAATTAAAGAAAGAATAATTATGTATACTTTTTGGTGAATAAAAATGCGGTTGTTTCGTGAGTCAAGTATCATTATTAAACCGAGAATAATTTTAAATTGATAAAATTTAACCTTATTCCGAACGTCATTTTATTATTACGTGAATAGTTTGTTTAAATTATCTAAGTTCATGCTTAAACACTTGCTGAATAACGTCTTCAGACCATACAGTAACCGTCACTTTGGATTTTAAAATTTAATCTTACTACTACACCAGTGTTATATAGCATTAAATAATATAACTGTTGCTCCAAAACGAAACGAAAGCGTAAAGTGGTCGAGAATATAACTGCATGAGTTTATACAAGACTTTGTAAACAATTTTAAAGATTTAAATTTTAAAACCCAATAATAAGAAAATTGTCGATGTAAATAATTTGTAGAATAAATAATGTAATTATTTTAAATAAAAATTGTCTAACGAATTTCGTGACTGGGATATAGTAGTTTAAGGATTAAAAAAATAAAAAGGTTTTTAACAGTAATGGTGAGTGTTTAATGTTGAGTATTTACAACGTTAAAATTATTTCTGTGTTAAAATTTGAAACCCTAGTCTACCCTTAGTGATGGTAAATACCATTAGTAACTCACAGTCTAACTGTTTCTAATGTCTTTTCATCATGGAACGTATTCTAAACATAACTCAACATTTTTAATCTGAATTGGGTGTATTTTGCAAATTTAATATCAACGATAAAAGATTTATCTTATGGGTGTTTCTGAAATACAATAAAGAAATAACAAGAAACAGCCAGCTTGTCACAAATAGTTCGATGAGAGATTGTCGATAACATCTACAAATAAGTACAAATGATATTTCCAAATTTGATTTAAAATAAATCTTAAAAAGTGAATCATGGTTATTGGAAATAAAACTTATAAAATCGAAAACATACGAATTACTAAAAGTAAACTTGTTTATATATAATCCATTTATTTGAAAATGTCTCTTTTTCTAATTAAATGTGTTTATTTTTTAACAAATAATTGTTAATTAACAATATTTTTTTATATTTAGTTGCTATATTTTTTTTGTGTGTTTTTATAAGAATCACTATTATTAGTAATAATTGTATCGACACCATTTTATACTTCTTAGCAGCACATGTTGTAAATAAAAGTGAATATAATCAGAAATATTAATGTGTTGTTATATTGTACAAAGAAAATCGTGTATGAATGTAAGATACTTGATAAGAAAGTTCAAGATAAGTTGTTTAGTAAGAAATGTAAAAAATTTATGGAATGTTAATACTACTTTAACAAAATAAATTCTTCTCTTATTTTATGAAATATATTATAATTTGTATATCTGACTGTTTATTTTTCCTTAAATCCCATGGTAAGGCATTGAATGCAAGGACAAAGTTGGTGATATTTAGGTTAAGATTTACTAATTTTTAGAAAATTACACATTAATGCGTATACTTTTAAACATTACGAAAGTTCTAAGAACTCAAACACAATGAAGTAGGAAACCTAAAACAGAAAACTTAAGAAAAATAACATACGACCTATACAAAACTTTTTCTGTTTATAATAGTGAAATAAACGGTTATAATTGGGGAATGAATTTGATGTTACAAATATATTTTATGAAATACAAATTATTATTTCAAGTAGATATATTCTTAAGTGTAATTATTAAATGTAAAATTATTGTAAGATATTAAATCGCCTATTGTACTAGTTCCCAAAATACCGTATAGACACCTATAACATGGAATATGTTAAAACATACAT
>JBAIZL010000002.1:6855793-6890793 GCA_036971475.1 Prosapia bicincta
GCAGACCTCTTAACTAAACAATTTTGTGAAAATCGTTTTTTGATTCTAACCTTTCAAATAAAGTATTATCTACATAATTAACAGTTATGTTAACATATGTAAATAAAAATAAACAAATATATAATTATTATATTTAAACCTATATAAATCATCGTTAATATAAATCTATTTCTTCTGCGTTTTTATTGTCCCCTGTAAAATTTACTGTTTTGGAGTCACAAGGTTTGCTAATTAGGGTAACGATATTGTGTTTTACATAGTGTTTTAACTTACAGATAATCTCTATTGACTATAAAATTTTATAAACTATCACAGTCGAAGTTGTTACCTTATTAATAACGTATACATGTGCAATCAACTTTTGATTCCCAACTGCTTATATGTGAAAAACGAAGTCTTAAATGTATTCACAGAAAACCGTTTCAGAACTTGTAGCTACTTAAGTGTTCTTGCGTCGTCATCGTCACTGAATCTATTCTCTTCCTAAATAAAGCCTTTGTAATGAGAAGAAGTTTACTCATTACACAAGTTTATCTTTTAAAATGGCGGAACTTCTATGTATGCAAATGAGAACAGTTTAATTGTAACTTTACTATTGTTATGGCGCCTTGAAGCAAGTAGACAACACAATATTGTTTTGCAAATTAGCACATTTTCTGCCTCACATTTCTGGTTAAATAGCCGATAATGTGTGACCTACAAAAGCAGAAGAAAGACATTTTTTAAAGTATAAAGTCTTCCCTCAAATTAAAAATACGTTTAAATATACACAACGATATAATTGTATGCATAATTTCTGTATATTTATACATATTGTTTTTTTTAAATCATTGTGTAAGCTAGGCTATTAGTAAGCAATATACGTGTACTCTATCTAGTTATATAACGGAGCGTTTGAAGAATTATGAACTTCTCTAGCAATTTATCTTGCAATAAAGTGGTTCAATTTCAGTTCCAACATTTATTTATAAAGGAAAATCTCTGAATTTATTCTTCATTAGCAATAAAAGCTCAAATTTTGGAAACTGATTTAGCAGACTTGATAAGTATATCATCCCAACATAGTTTCGTAAAATGTTGGGTTAATCACACAGAGATCTACTAAATTGTCCTAAGCTAAATTACTTTCATGATTTTAACCACATGTTTTAAATAGATCTTGTTATACCTTGACAGTAAATCGAATTATACAGACAATTTAAGAAATTTTGTCACTTATAAATAAGTTTTTTTAATAAAAAACAATAGGCCTATTAATTATCTTATTATATTTAGTTCTTAGCAATTATCTCAATAAATCTTTACCATCTAACTGGGTTTATATTTTTTTACTTTTACTTAACCAAATGCTCGTGTAAAATTAAATCCAGTTTATAATTCAATGAACCGACAGGATAAATAGTCAACAGTTCGGCTGTGTGAATCTATTGGACTGGATTCAGGTATTTCCCATTGATTAGCTACGCAGCCTTTGGGCAAGCAGCCTTTTTAGCGTGATTATGCCTTTGGACAAGATTCACACAGATTAGGTTCATTCATATAGATGCGTAGAATGTAGAAATTTATGTCTTTTTTTAAATAAAAATCCCTGCTCTCATTGATTATTCAAATTTTAATGTTTTTCATAACTAATCAATATTTATTTACAAAATCTATACGGAGCACAGTAGCGTAATTATAATCATTAAACAACAATAACCCTTGCTACAAATATTTAAACACCCTTGATGTACATTTTGCTAGTACTGTTAGCATCATCAGAAGGTTACAAATATACTCAATCTACATTAAGGGTTTTTAAATATTTGTAGCAAAGGTTATTATTCTTAATTAATTATTATTTTTTAGTACTGAACGGAAAATAAATGTTGATGAGCATAAATATTGTGTATTTACATTCCTTGTTTAACGATAGTTTCTTTTCTGATTTCAAAAGGTAACATTTCCCTATTAGTGTCTGTTATATAATAAATACTGATAAAATTATATCAATAACAGTTTATAATATATTGTGATACATGTTTAAATTTGAAATTACTGAACACACAGTTTGGCCCAGAATATTAATTCATATTTCACGGAAAACATAAGGAACAAGATAAATTATGAACAATAATTATGGACAAATTACAATGATCCACAGAAACTCGCAATTGAGTTGTTAAAGACCTGGTTCGTCATACAAGAGTTTTACCTCAGTGACAAATAATGAGAAATGATAATTATGTTTTCTTATCTAATCCAACTTTTAAATTTTTGAAATTTGTTTTAAAGCTAATAATAAAGTTATTGTGTTGTGGTTTTAACTTGAATGTTAACATTATTTATAGGCACTAAATTTTTAATACAAATCAAAAGTAAAAAAAAAAATTATTTTGTAAAATGTGTTAACAATAAAGCTATAAGTATAAGTATAAATACCTTCTTCTCCTGCCCAACTGCTACTCGAAACTCCCTTCTTTAAAACTCATTCAGCCTATCTGAACTGGAGTTTGCCATTCAGTCGTTAAAGAAAAGCAAATCAGCAGACCCGGAGAATTTCTGAAGAATCTCGGAAATAGCGCTCGAAATACCTTCCTTAAGCTAGTAAATCTCTCGTGGGAGGATCACAGCCCCCAACAATGGAAGAAAGCAGAGATCGTTGCTATCCACAAGAAGAAAAAGACCTTTATATCCTTACCAGTTTTATACCGATCTCCATTACAAGTTTGAACTGTAAAACATCTGAAAAAATAGTGGACATGAGACTGCGTCAGTACCTGGAAGGTATTGGAGCTATCTCTGATTGCCAAGCTAGCATCCGGCAATATCTTATACCTTCGACCAAATTTTCAAACTAACACAATCGGTAAAAGATAGGTTTCACTGTAAACAATCCATTCTTGCCGTATTTATCAACCTAAAAACAGCGTATGATAAAGTAAGGAGATCTATGCTGCTCCACAAGCTCAGTCGAATGCATGGGACTGGTAATATGTGCAAGTGGATAATGCACTTCCTACTCAAAAGATATATCCGAACCAGGTACCAAAATAATGTATCAAACTACAAGAAAGCCTTCATGGGCTACCACAGGGAGCAGTGTTAGTTGCTTGCTTTTCAACATCATGATCGACGACGTACAACGCGTCATTAAAAGCATACCTGGTGTTAACAGCCTATTTTATGCAGATGACATAGCCACATAGCTTTATATATATATGTACTATAAAATATTTGTAAACAACTTTGAGGAACTAAGTATTATACAATAATTAATTTACAATCTGTATTATTTTATTTAATTAGACAATTTCATTACCAAGATGTACACAATTATTTTATTAAACATGACCATTTTTTATTTAGAATGAAAAACGAATATACAATATTAATACTAATATAAAAGTAAATTTGAAATTCAAAAAAGCCATTGAAACCCCTGTATGATTGGCCATAACACTGATTCCCATACAAATAGCCGTGACTTGATTGTGTTATCAAGTTAACTTGATACCAAGTTACATATTTATGATGATATTTCGAGTTTAAAAACTGATTTATTTATTTGTGCTATATGAGACGTAGGAAAATACATTTTAATGTAAGAAGAAGAATTCTGTTCTCTGTAACAATGCTGGCTCAGTTATTAGGCTTATCAAATCATTAATAGTTATTTGAGCTTGCGAAGGGCTCAAGGCCTAACAGTAGCTAGACAATGTTAATGAAAATCTCGAGCTGAAGAACTAAAGTGTATCTATCTAAAGTTTAGTGAACTAAACTGATAGAACTATTGTATCATAAATTGAGAACTCTAGACCGATGAATATAACTTTGTACATAGAATATTCTGGTGCTGAAAACTACCCAATATCAAATATTATCAAGTACGTGATGCGTATAAGTATATATATGTGTATATATATATATATATATATATATATATATATATATATATATATATATATTTATTTATATATATATATATATATATATATATATTTATATATATATATAGAGAGAGAGAGAGAGAGAGATTTTGGACTAGGAGACTGACAAACCTACCTTGCTAAGAGTCCACTCTGTAGTTTTGAAATAGAAACACATAAAAGCACTTAACCAATGATATATTTCAACCACACAGTGGTCTTTGTCAATCAAAGAGAAAACACAAAAAGAAATATGAGAGAATGAAATAAAATAAATATATCTATTTATATCATTGGTTAAATGCTTTTATGTGTTTCTATTTCAAGACTACAGAGTGGACTCTTACCAAGGTAAGTCTGTCAGTCTCCTAGTCCAAAAAATCTAAATAATCTTTACCAACCAAAACTAACCTATAAATATATATATATATATATATATATATATATATATATATATATATATATATATATAAATTATAATATATTATAATATATATATATATATATATATATATATATTTATATATATAGATGTATATAAAGCCAAAGAGCACTACATTTATTAAATTTTAAAGTGTCTAAATTTATTTAATTATTTGTGAGGTCCGTTTGTGTGGCCCCAAATCCATACACATATATTTCCTAAAAAAATGTTTTACTGTAATAAACACATAGACCCAATACTAATATTAATTTTAACATACATTTATTTTAAAATTCAAATTTCATATATGCCAAGATCATTTATTTTAATTAATTACCTTTTTAGTTTTATATAAATTATACCAAATTTTGTGTAAAGTCAAAACCAATCAAATAATATTTTCTGTTTTGAGAAAATTATTAAACTTTTTGTTTTCAGAATAAAATAGTTTTTACCGTTGAATAAGTACTGAAAGTCACCGATTTTATTTTAAAAAATAATAATAACTTTAGTGTTTTCATACAAAATTTATTTCCTTAAATATGCCATTATATTTTTCTATATTTTTCTAGGTTATTTTAGAGTAAATCATGTGTTAATGGATTCACTTTCTATTATTGAGATGGTTTTGTGAAAATTAGTACCATATTTAAAGCTACAGAGCCCAGATGTAATATTCTGATATTCTAATTTAGAAAATAATATTATTAATCCTCAAATATCATTTAGATTATTAGCTCATTCAATGACTCTTATTTTTGTCAGGAATTAAATACTACGAGTATAATTTATAAATAATATTCGAGCTGGCTTGTGAGTGTATTAGTTAATTTGATTTGTGTATTTTCACTGAGGATAACGACAAATTAGTCGTTGAAACGCGTATGAAATAAAAAATTGTATATTTGTGAGTTGTAACATATCTTTATTCTTTAACTAGAATTTATGTTTACATATTTATATTTATGGAATTGATTTTGTAGGAATAATCCTATATTTCATTTAATTTTCATAATTTAAATCGTAAAAAAAGTTAATCATTCAAAATTCCTCTGTGACAATTTGAAATGAACTAGTTCAACTTTGTAACGTTCAGTCTGAGTTGGCATTCCTAATTTCAATGCATGAACAAACCATTACTAAATAATCCCTCTATGCAAGCTTGAAAATTTGTCGATATTTTACTGAGATTACTAGTGACAATTCGATAGCTGTTATTGTCAATGCTTCTAGGATTTTCATAAATAAATTGAATTTATTTACCTGTAGTTTAGTATTTTATCAATTAGTTTAATTATATTATCAGAACCAAATGCATTTTGATAATTTAACAATTCTTCGAATAGAATTGTGCTTACAAAATTCAATACAATAGTACTATCAAACAATTATATTTAAAGAGACGCAAATGGCTTAAAAACTACTCTGATAAGTGTTAATTTATGAAGCTAGAAATCTTAATGACTTTACATAATGCATTTATTCCTTTAAATTAAATTTATGTCGAAAACAAAAATTGTTTTGTGTATTAAACCTCATGTTGGTAAATTAAGTACTGCTTGCAGACTCCAAATCTATTCAATTTTCGAAGGACGAATAAATTTATATAACTATTTTAAATTTAACTTTATTTAATGCCAAAATTCATAAAAATTACTTTTTCAAATTTTCGTTGATGATTCATTCACATAAGAATGTAGTGAAACAATATTTTCTAATTGCGAAAATTGTGTTGCCTCTTCTAATATTTAAATTTAAAGGAATATTGTAGCTACTACAAAACCTAAACACGTTCATCTTACTCAGACTTACTGTCTGAGTTAACACTGGGACACATCGCCCGTCCTCGACAATTATAAAAGTAAATGCTACTATACGCCAGTGTAACATATTTATACGTGTTTTTAATTAAAATTTTAAATTTTTACACATTTTAACGAAGAAAGATCCAAATTTATGGAAACAAAGTTGAAAATATAGTCGAAGAATACAAGCATAAGAAAGGTACAGAAAAAGTCGTTTTTGAGAAAGGTAAAATCATTTCATAAACTTAGCTACCATAAGGTAAAACCCCAAAAGAATTAAATCATTAACGATTATTAACGGAGGCTCTGTGATGAGAGGTTTTGGAGGAGAGGCGGATAAATATGTACAATGCCATCGTGTGGAGGATTTTGTACTATAACATTGAATTCTTTCAATTAAAGAATGAGACATACGCGCGGGTGTCGGGAACCGAGATGAGTTGTTAGAGGATTGAAATAGATAGATCATGGAGTCGGAATTACAAGCACTGGTGAAGTAATGGATGAATCGGAGCATAATGGGATGCTTTTACTGTAAAACAATTCATATGGTATGACCATGTGCAGCGAAAGACGGATGACATAATCATGAGACCACTTACTAAATTTGGCGTTACAGGAAAGAAGAAAGAGAGAAAGGAATGGAATAAGAGAGGGTATCGACAAAGAGGTAATTTCAGGAGAGAAAAGTTATGGAAAGAGAGAGAGAGTAGTGGTATGTAAGAGTTGGATGGTGTTGCAGAATGTTAACAACCGTGTGAGTGTGTGTGTGTGTGTGTATATATATATATAATAAAAATAATATATATATTATTATATATAATATTATGTATAATATATTATATATATATATATATATATTAGGTAAAATCATTGCACTTAATGGTGGATAAAATTACTTACAATAGTAATATATTAACTTCATATATATATATAAAATACGTTTTCTTGTTTAATAATTTAAAACTATATAGGTTATTCAAATACAAGAATATTTATTATTTTATATCCTTAAAGCTTTTCTTGGCAAACAGTGCCAACATCATCAGGAATGAAAATTACAATCAGATTGTAATTTTCATTCCTGATGATGTTGGTACTGTTTGCCAAGGAAAAGCTTTAAGGATATAAAATAATAAATATTCTTGTATTTGAATAACCTATATTGTTTTAAAATATATATATTTAAGATTAAATAATATACACTATTACAGAAATATTTAATTTATTGAATAATACATTCAAAACTTTTCGTTGGCCGACATTACCAACATCCTCAGGAATTACAATACTAAGAATGATAAAAAGAACTGTCTAACAAATATGAAGCTACTAGATAAAGCATTACACAGTTGCCAAATCTATTACAATATTGCCAAACCTATTCCACTGCTACCACAACGTTATATACATTGAAGATAGTATGGAATTTAGAACGTATTTGAATTTGTTCATCTATTAATTTGTTATCAATATTATGCTTGTAAATTTCAAAAGCTTCACATACGTGAATTTATCAATTTTTTCTTTGTTTGTCCTATATAAACTTTATTACAAAATTCACATTCTAATTTATATACTCCATTTTTCTCATGTATAGGCCATATATATATATATATATATATATATATATATATATATATATATATATATATACATATATATATATATATCACATAGAAACACTTTTAAGAATGTAAAGATATTAGTCTAGTACACACACAGAAAAGCTTAATATATTTTTCAATAACTAGAATGATTTTATAGATGTTTTGAAGTCAATATATTTCTTAATGCAACCAACATTTTTCAGCTGTCGACCCAACTTTCCTTGTCCAAATATCTCCACAGTCCAATGGTTAAAGGGGGGGAGGGTAAAAACATTATTTGTATCGTATCCCTTCTTTATATATATATAATTTACAATCAAAATTACACACACATATTGGCTGTCTCGTGACGCCCAGTGTCCAGTTATTATGCTAATCGCTGGATTAAATATGTTTATAAAATAAGAAATTGGTATAATTAGGTAGACAAATAACTTGAAGCTTTAATGTAAGCTTATGCTTGGTTTTGCGTATTGATGAAACCGATAATTAGATATATCTCTAGAAATCTTGTACTTTATCTTTTAGCTATATCAACCAAATCTACATTGTGTTTAAGATCTACACACAATATACATATGAATCGCGCTCACTCTTGTGTGTAGGAAGAGTAATGGGTACAAATATACTTATCGATAAAAATTATGATTTTATAATAGAATATGTTTTACTTAGAACTATACACTAGATTTAACGGTAACAATATCATATGGGAGGTCGGTTTCCCTAGGTCGAGATAATTGCAAAACCAATTTGTTTTGCTGAACGTTTAAAATAAATTAATAAAAGCAATTTACGAAAAAGTAAATAAATTCAAAACAAACAATTTGTTCAGGAATTTAATCACAAAACAATTGAAGTAGGGGATTTGATCAATTCCGTTTTGTTTAGTGAAAAGTTAATAGATATTTTTATTGGCATAAATATTGAATTAAAGGAATTAACTCGAATAAAGTGATCAATTTTTAAATTTTCAATGCATTAAAAAAAAGTGAATAGAATATCATAAATTATAAAAATTGAGAAAGAAATTTTATTATAAATCGAATAAATGTAAAACATATATTAAAATTAATACTGGGAATATAACTAAAAATAAGTTAAATCAAATTGGGTTTTTCTTTAGTAATTTGTATTACACAGGATCTCTTAATAACACTAAGGATAAATAAATTAATAAAGATAAATTTAGGTAGCAGTTCACAACTTAGCTAAACAATCCTCCAAGTAACTATAGTGTTGGTAACCTAGCAACCTAATTAACAGGCTATTAGGCAAACAATATCGAAAGGTTATTATTCTAGCGTCTTCGCCAAATATTCTGCATTCTCCTTCTCTCTCTACAAATATTTCACACAGTTTATAGAAAACCAAATCACTTTCCTGGAATATACTTTCCGGGGAAACCATTTTCATTACTATTGTAGCGATTAAGCTGTCACAAAAGACCAAAGTGAAAACCGAGCCTATGACGTCAAAGGAGGTTAAAAAAGGTTGAAATCGGCTTGCGTCGTGTACGGACTATAAGGAATGTGAATAATTGGGCTAAATGAATTACAATATACACGATAACCTAGCATTTCCTTACAACTGTTGGTTAGGGTTGGGCCACTGGAAGTTGTGGTAAGACACCCAACTACGGACTTTAGGACAAACTCTATTATTTTATAAGCCTGAAAGTGGCCAATATTTTAATACATTGAGGTTATTATATTCGTTTTAAAATAATATTTGTCCCATATTATACAGACCTAAATATCTTATACCTAATTCATTTTGGATCTATGGTCCAACAAATCTATTGGCATAATGCTATTTGTATAGTTTTTGAAGATCAAAGCTTTTTCTGTGTTATAAATTTTTAATTTATTATTATCATTCAAAACTATATTACTTTGAAATGTATTTTTTTAATATAATAATTTAATGTTTTATTACTATCTTTCATAAAATATTTAATGATATAAAATATTAATATAATATAAATAATTAATGAAATATTTAATTATCATAAAATATATCATATAATATCTTTTATAATATATTTAATGTCTATCTTTCTTTCTATCATCATTAATATAAGATCTTCAGACTTGTGTTTTTCAAAAGTGAAATATTTTCACTTTATTTGAGATTTTAGATATAGAATTTTTTAAGGAATTTTCAAATTCGAATAATTCGAGCCCTTAAAGCGAATACTTGTGAATCCTATTTCACGACCTAAATTTAAGTAAAACATTCAGTTGAATATTATTAATACATTTTTAAAAAGTAATAGTAATTGAAACATCAAATGTAATTGATTTGAGTGAGGTATATTTATAAAACTTCAAGAAGATTTTACTTTTTTCCAACGATTACGCTTCTCTATCGTTTCAATTTTAAATGATAAAAGAATAGTTGTCTATATGAATGAATAGTTATAGAAGCTATATAAAATACTCAATGGGGATGGAAACCTTCTCCGTGTTGTATTTATGTACGAGTGCATCTGTGAATGGTGTGTGTATAAAAATTTGTTGTACAAATTAAAATTATAAATAAGGAACGTCATACTCGACTATTAAAATAAATACGGGAATAATTCCTGCATAACTTATATGTTTTGAAGAATTACAACCGATAATTTGAAGTGCTAAAGATTCTGAACCATCCAAGCAAGTGAAAGCGGTATACAATGTAAACGACATCTGGCTCGTATCGATTATTACCCCAGGTGCTTCGATATGAATAATAATGACGTTAAACTTGCTTGTTGACTCTAACTTGCTCCGTTACTCTGGTTATTTTGGCCAGTGTTTTTTTTATTATTACAAAAGATAATACTCAAGTATTCCTGCTTGCAATTCAAACTTAGGTTTAAAGATGAAATATAGAAAATTCAAGAACAACATAGTTATGATTATATTCAGTCAAATAGAGAAGAATTGTTAATCATTGCACATCGATTAATTATTTTCACTTTTTACTTCCAGTCAGGTTCTTATGGTGTTTTTCTCTTACTTTAGCACAAAGTATTTTTGAGCTATGATCTTCCTTCATTTAAACTATCTGAAAAGAAATTATTTCATTATGTAAAAATATTACTTCTTGCATCAATATCATTTTTTTACAATAACCAAGAGTTTTTATTACTAATCAAATCATTACTATTATTATTTTTTTTTAATTTTTGTAGACTCTAACTCATGATACTCATTTAACAAATCCTCTGCATCTGAAGCGATTTTTTGTTATATATATATATATATATATATATATATATATTAAAATAAAATAATTGTAATCCCAATATGTATATGTTTGATGCCCCGTCTATAGAATTGTAGTTGGTAAATTGAAAAATAAATAGATTACTGTTTATTAGGTATATACTGTGGTTTAATTTAATAATATACAAAAACCTTTTAACCACAAACTTTCTTTATTTTACCCCTATGTACATTTCAGTTACCAAGTAACCATCCTCAGAGGGATAACATACAAAAACTGTCTTTGTATGTTATCCCTCTGAGGATGGTTACTTGGTAACTGAAATGTACATAAGGGCAATATAAAGAAAGTTTGTGGTTAAGAGGTTTTTGTGTATTTATTAATAAATAGAATATATTTAAGACATCTGGACAAAAGAAAACCAGCTATACTGTTGTTTTGCTTGTTGTGCTGATGAAATAAAGCTACCATTTATAATAATACTGAAACAACAAAAAATGCTACCGGAGACAAATCCTTCTAGAATATTATTTATTATGTTTAAAGGAAAGTCTGGATTGACAAGGAATGAAAGTGTGGTCTAAACGTCTATTGAAGATAGGAGCATTGTTAGTGTTTGATCAACTTCGGTCTCATATTACAAAGGCAACTAAAAGAAGACTTAAAGAAATTCCCAAAAAATGTTATTACTCCTAGAGGGCTTACAAGGCAATTGGCCATTGAACGTGTCTACATCGATAAGCTATTTTAAGCAGTATTGTGAGATGGCCGGAGAAAGTGGATGACAACACCTAGACCACGCTCCTACATAGTTGGTAGGACCTAACATTCCAAACACTCCTACATTATTATTAAACGATAATATGGTGGAATTAGCATTTTTTTGTTCCTAAGGGTTAAAGAAATTTAATGTGAATAACATCAATACCTGCAATCATGTAGCACTTCAGACCATGTAGGTCTAAAGGAGGTGTAGGAAACCAAACATCCCTACAGATGAATGAAGAGGCCTTTCATTTCAAAAATATTTGAAAGGCTGAAGAATTCTTGCAGTGTGTTTAAAAAGAAATTTTGTAAATGCGGAAAATTTTTAGGTTATGGTTGAATCTAAATATTTGTAGAAATGTATATATTCATATCGTTTTTAAATATCTTAGTTTGTTACAAAACATCATTTCCTATAAATGTTTTTTTTATTTATTCCTAAAGTAACGGTTAAAATTACGTAGGGCTACTCCTACTATAAGTGTGCCGTTAAATTAGTATACAATTTTAAAATATTGTACACGACAAATTATCGCTTTCATGTAAAAGTGTATGTTACATATAAAAACAAGTAATATTTCCTGTATTTCTGATTACGTTAACAACAACTTCTCACAAGTCTCTCGCAAAAACGTGAAATTGTAAATTATTTATAATAACCCTAAATTAGATCTAAATCTTCTAAATGATTTAGATTTAGATTTACGAAATGCGGAAATTATTTTCTGATCAAAATTGTGCACTTCTTTGAAAATGGCCAAACTGTAAAGCTTTGTGAGCACAATAAAAATATTGAAAAGAGCCCCAATACCACAAAAATAACAAATAAAACGAGAGGGGGAGGACCGGACCAAGTTGTAGAGGGGGAATTTACTGCAACGTGATTGGTCGTACTAGTTTTTTAAATAAGGGGCGTGGCGAAGTAGTTGCCGGTTTATGCCTATATATTTGTTGTATTATGTTGTTTAAAGTTAGTTGTATTTTTTAAATACCTCTGAAGATGATTGCTGGGCAATCGAAATGTACATAAGGTTTAAATAAAATGTTATTTGTGGTTTAGAGGTTTTATTTATTTAAAAATAAACATTACGCCACAGTTGCTTCATATAGTTACAAATAAAACAAGTTACTTAAGATTAAACCCTTATGTACATTTCGATGACCATGTCATCATCATCAGAGGGTCTGTTACAAAATACAATCTAGCACACAAGAAGTTACAAACTAGAATGATGATCATTCTAGTTTGTAACTTCTTGTGTGCTAGATTGTATTTTGTAATAAGACCCTCTGATGATGATGACATGGTCATCGAAATGTACATAAGGGTTTAATCTTAAGTAACTTGTTTTATTTGTTATTTTTTATTATTTTTGTGGTATTGGGGTTCTTTTCAATATTTTTATTGTAATATATTGTACCACTGTGCTTTTGATATTGTGTACTTTGTGAGCACGTTTTGTAGCTCCCTAGAAATCGTCATTAATATACTAGAGCGGCTTGGTGGTTCTAAATTCTCCTACGAGGAAATATGTGGTCAACTTAAAGCTCTATTTGTGAAGATACCCCGTGTTTATCACAATAATGTCAATTTTTTTCTAATTATGTTTCTCATCGTAAGGTTTGTAATGTTTCGCTACAATTTTTGTGATTATTATTGATCTAAGCAATTTGAATTGTTATCATGTCTACGGCTTTTGATACGTATTACAGAATATTACCTGAATAGTATTGAAATAATTCAGAAATATAGTTGCTATTTTATGTAATTAAATAAAAACCCAATATAATCATCAAATAACAATGAAAAAACTTACTGGCAAACCAAACATTCTTTTTAAATACAATATTGTTATATTTATGATTTAAAAATATGTTAAATTTGAAAAACATTATTACGAAATATATCAAGCAACAATTATATTTATGATTTAAAAATATGTTAAATTTGAAAAACATTATTACCAAATATATCAAGCAACAATTATATTTATGATTTAAAAATATGTTAAATTTGAAAAACATTATTACTAAATATATCAAGCAACAATTATATTTATGATTTAAAAATATGTTAAATTTGAAAAACATTATTACTAAATATATCAAGCAACAATTATATTTATGATTTAAAAATATGTTAAATTTGAAAAACATTATTACGAAATATATCAAGCAACAATTTTTTCATCTTTCTGTTTCTTATTATAGGGTTTTAATGTGGTATTTATCGGCTGGTAGGCCTATATACGTAGATCAATACTGGTATACTACCGCATAGTTATAGTAAATTTAAAACTTAGACAAATAGTTATTCCTCTAAAGCAAGGGTCCTCACTAGGAATACTTTGAGAGCTAAAAATTTTGCATACAATTTTCCTGAGGGCCGCAAGTACAAGAGGCACTAAATAACTGACAAACAATATGATTATAACATACGTTTATTACACTACCAACATAAATAAACTGTTTTGCGCATAAAAAAGTTTGAATTTTTTTTTTTTTACTAAATTAATTCTTTGAAGTTGATGGGCGAAATCTTTCACAGTCCTCTAATATGGCATCTATGTTGGCAGGTTGGGAAGAAACTGAAATTCTTAAAATGTTCTCAACATTCTCACTTGTTAGCCTAGATCTGTACTTGTTTTTTACAAACTTCAGCTTACTGAATGTAGATTCACAGACATAAGTAGATGAAAAACACACAATATTTTCTGAGCACATTCAAGTAAGTTAGGAAATTTGTCCTTTTCAACAACCCTCCGAAACTCATAGTGAGCTTTATTCTTCATCTTTTCTTCAAAAATACTTTTGAGTTCCGTATCGTTCTGAAGAACGATTAATTCATTTTTCAAATCCCTTCATATCCAAAAACAGAAAGATGAGCTACATTAGCTGATTTCATTGCCCATGGATTTTCTACCAAGCGAAACGGTACAGTTTCACGACATATCAAACATATGGCGGTCCCTTCTTTCTTACCTTTTGCACTTCTCCACCGCAACGCAACTTAACGTGTGACGGTACTATTGCTTGCTAAACGTCAGTAAAGCCCGAGGCAAAGATCCAGCGGTCGGGGTTTTTAACTTCAGTAGTTTGAGTAATTAATTAAGTTTAGTAAAACAACGACAGATTTTCAAAACACTCAGTAAATAAATATAATATTTATTTAAGTTATAAAATATTTTGACTTCAATCCTAACCGTCTAAGGGCCGCAAAAAATCGTCCCGAGGGCCGCATGCGAGGATGCCTGCTCTAAAGATTATTGACATAATCAAATTCCTTGCAGATTCTATGATAACCAAGGTCTCGTTTACCAACAGGCTTTTTCAAGTTATGTTAGTATTTCTTCTCTTCTAAAATATTTATTAACAAATTCTTTATTAACAATTATTTTTCACTAATGGTGTCGATCTTATGTGTTTAACTCATGAAGTAAAATAGCCCTGCGTTTCAGCCCACTCAGAATGTACATATTGCTAAATACATAATTAAGACTTTTGACGCGCATATGACAGCTGTACAGTTTCCCCCGTTTGCAAGTTAATTACTCTCCAAATAAGCGCAAATAATGCTAACACTAGGTTCAGTCTTCACCCTGAACCATACCCAGCCAATCAACGTATCCTATTTACATATTATGGAATTGGGCGTGATCAACTGTACGACAAATGATTTTCAGTATTCATCTAATTTGAACCATTTTGAGGCACCCTCCAGCGGTTCTGTCCCGAGCTTATATGGATAGAAAAGCGTGACTCTGCAGCTTTGGAATAAACAAGATGTATTGCTTTTCTAAATTATATATGTGCTAATGTAGTTTAGTAGGAAAATAATGGCCTACAATCCCAAGGATTTAGATATTTTAAATTCGTAGCAATAATCGTTGCCACAACTGTCACTAAAAATTCCACCTGTTTGGATTCAACCATTTTAAGTGCGGATTTCTTTCTTGAATGTTCCTAAATGCAGTCTTCCTCAACTCATAATGAGAAGCTACACTCTTGCTAACTGAAACTCCCCTTAATACCAATTATGCCTATCAAGATCCAAATCTTAAGCCAGTTGTTCTCACTATTCTTGTGTTAGTCCCACCTCGGAACGTATGGCTGTATCAGAAAATGTTGAGAAAACACTGTTGTTTTTAGCATCTGTGTCAGTGTCTTACAGCCTTTCCAGGGGCTGGCCTCATATCTTAGTACTATCTCACGCACTATAAGCGCATTAGTTGCACTCCCTAGCTGCAGTCGTTCCAGGTATTTTACAATCTTCGATGCTGCTATGCGGGGGGGGGGGATAGTCTAAGCTATAATGATGAGTAGGGTTTTGTTTTGAATAACATCCAATTTGGATAGTGTAAAGGTTGGGCTGTCACCATTACTTAGCCATACTCAGTGATTGGTGTTAAGTAGGATTTGTAAATGTTATAACATCAACACTTATTCCACACTTGAGTCTTGCTATAAGTTTCAATCGCGAATCACTTTTCAAATTATTATTTTCAACTTCCTTAAGCCCCATCCATTTACAGTAGAGAACGGCTCTCAGATATTTCCCTCCATTATTCGTTATGAGCCCCACATTTTGCAAGCTAATGCCCAATTAATTTTGTGTTGTGTTTGGAAAGAGATTAATGTTGGAAATGTATTTTGTGGGTTCCTTACATTTCCTTTCCTACACTTACTCACCTCATTCATTAGGCGCTCTGTTCCTACATTTCTTTAGGACTTTTATAACACTAGCGACTCATAATACAAGGTGATATGACTATAGTTAGGTCTAGGTTTGGGTACTTCTAGAGCTAGTACATGACATCAATTATCAACTTCTCTGCAATTGAACACCACAGGACTCAGTATGGATCCTTGAGGGAGACCTTATCTTATTTGTTTATAGCCAGATTTTTCCACATATAATTTAAGTAACCATTTCACATCTTTGATCCATGCAAATATATTTCCTTACATTTACCTGTCAATTTATGCAAAAGCTTTTCTCACAATAGTCTATCAAAAGCGGATTTTAAATCGACATAGATAGTTACCGTGTGTCGACTTCTATGAAATTCGTTTTTTACACTCTATGAAAGATTTATTACATGATCAATCATACTTCTATTCTTCTATATTTTATGAATTCAGCTTGTTGATATGAGATAAATTATTTATTATTTAGAGCCTTGTTTAACCTCTAGAATCTTTATTTCCGAAAGTTTACGTGAGGGGCTTGCCAGCGTTATAGGTCGATAGTTATCAAACTTATCTTTATTTACTATTTTGGCTAACTTCTGTAAATCAAGCTACTGGGAGGCCGGGTGTGGGGATATCCTTGTCTGTGCTGATTGATACCGGAAACAATCTGGTTTGAAAATCCACTGGGAATTGGATATGTGCTGTTTCTTATTATTTAGGATTATCTATTTTTTATGGTCGGCATAGCTTGTCTCATCCACAAAGGGTCTGGAATTATTACAGCCTACTATATCTTATTATTAAACTTTAATATGGTGGAATTAGCATTTTTGTTTATTCATATTATTTAGGATTATCTATTTTTTATGATCGGTATCACTTGTCTTATTCACAAAGGATCTGGGATTATTACAGCCTACTATATCTTATTATTAAACTTTAATATGGTGGAATTAGCATTTTTGTTTATTCATATTATTTAGGATTATCTATTTTTTATGATCGGTACCACTTGTCCTCTTCACAAAGGATCTGGGATTATTACAGCCTACTATATCTTATTATTAAATTTTAATATGGTGGAATTAGCATTTTTGTTTATTCATATTATTTAGGATTATCTATTTTTTATGATCGGTACCACTTTTCTTATTCACAAAGGATGTGGGATTATTACTGCCTACTATATCTTATTATTAAACTTCAATATGGTGGAATTAGCATTTTTGTTTATTTATATTATTTAGGATTATCTATTTTTTATGATCGGTATTGCTTGTCTTATTCACAAAGGATGTGGGATTATTACTGCCTACTATATCTTATTATTAAACTTCAATATGGTGGAATTAGCATTTTTGTTTATTTATATTATTTAGGATTATCTATTTTTTATGATCGGTATTGCTTGTCTTATTCACAAAGGATGTGGGATTATTACTGCCTACTATATCTTATTATTAAACTTCAATATGGTGGAATTAGCATTTTTGTTTATTTATATTATTTAGGATTATCTATTTTTTATGATCGGTACCACTTTTCTTATTCACAAAGGATGTGGGATTATTACTGCCTACTATATCTTATTATTAAACTTCAATATGGTGGAATTAGCATTTTTGTTTATTTATATTATTTAGGATTATCTATTTTTTATGATCGGTACCACTTGTCTTATTCACAAAGGATGTGGGATTATTACTGCCTACTATATCTTATTATTAAACTTCAATATGGTGGAATTAGCATTTTTGTTTATTCATATTATTTAGGATTATCTATTTTTTATGATCGGTACCACTTGTCTTATTCACAAAGGATGTGGGATTATTACAGCCTACTATATCTTATTATTAAACTTCAATATGGTGGAATTAGCATTTTTGTTTATTTATATTATTTAGGATTATCTATTTTTTATGATTGGTACCACTTGTCTTATTCACAAAGGATCTGGGGTTATTACAGCCTACTATATCTTATTATTAAACTTCAATATGGTGGAATTAGCATTTTTGTTTATTTATATTATTTAGGATTATCTATTTTTTATGATTGGTACCACTTGTCTTATTCACAAAGGATCTGGGATTATTACAGCCTACTATATCTTATTATTAAATTTTAATATGGTGGAATTAGCATTTTTGTTTATTTATATTATTTAGGATTATCTATTTTTTATGATTGGTACCACTTGTCTTATTCACAAAGGATGTGGGATTATTACTGCCTACTATATCTTATTATTAAACTTTAATATGGTGGAATTAGCATTTTTGTTTATTCTTATTATTTAGGATTATCTATTTTTTATGATCGGTAGCGATTGTCTTGTTCACAAGGGATCTGGGATTATTACAGCCTACTATATCTTATTATTAAATTTTAATATGGTGGAATTAGCATTTTTGTTTATTTATATTATTTAGGATTATCTATTTTTTATGATCGGTAGCGATTGTCTTGTTCACAAGGGATCTGGGATTATTACAGCCTACTATATCTTATTATTAAACTTTAATATGGTGGAATTAGCATTTTTGTTTATTCATATTATTTAGGATTATCTATTTTTTATGATCGGTATTGCTTGTCTTATTCACAAAGGATCTGGGATTATTACAGCCTACTATATCTTATTATTAAATTTTAATATGGTGGAATTAGCATTTTTGTTTATTCATATTATTTAGGATTATCTATTTTTTATGATCGGTATTGCTTGTCTTATTCACAAAGGATCTGGGATTATTACAGCCTACTATATCTTATTATTAAACTTTAATATGGTGGAATTAGCATTTTTGTTTATTCATATTATTTAGGATTATCTATTTTTTATGATCGGTATTGCTTGTCTTATTCACAAAGGATCTGGGATTATTACAGCCTACTATATCTTATTATTAAATTTTAATATGGTGGAATTAGCATTTTTGTTTATTTATATTATTTAGGATTATCTATTTTTTATGATCGGTATTGCTTGTCTTATTCACAAAGGATCTGGGATTATTACAGCCTACTATATCTTATTATTAAATTTTAATATGGTGGAATTAGCATTTTTGTTTATTCATATTATTTAGGATTATCTATTTTTTATGATCGGTATTGCTTGTCTTATTCACAAAGGATCTGGGATTATTACAGCCTACTATATCTTATTATTAAACTTTAATATGGTGGAATTAGCATTTTTGTTTATTCATATTATTTAGGATTATCTATTTTTTATGATCGGTATTGCTTGTCTTATTCACAAAGGATCTGGGATTATTACAGCCTACTATATCTTATTATTAAATTTTAATATGGTGGAATTAGCATTTTTGTTTATTCTTATTATTTAGGATTATCTATTTTTTATGATCGGTAGCGATTGTCTTGTTCACAAGGGATCTGGGATTATTACAGCCTACTATATCTTATTATTAAATTTTAATATGGTGGAATTAGCATTTTTGTTTATTCATATTATTTAGGATTATCTATTTTTTATGATCGGTATTGCTTGTCTTATTCACAAAGGATCTGGGATTATTACAGCCTACTATATCTTATTATTAAATTTTAATATGGTGGAATTAGCATTTTTGTTTATTCTTATTATTTAGGATTATCTATTTTTTATGATCGGTAGCGATTGTCTTGTTCACAAAGGATCTGGAATTATTACAGCCTACTATATCTTATTATTAAATTTTAATATGGTGGAATTAGCATTTTTGTTTATTCATATTATTTAGGATTATCTATTTTTTATGATCGGTATTGCTTGTCTTATTCACAAAGGATCTGGGATTATTACAGCCTACTATATCTTATTATTAAATTTTAATATGGTGGAATTAGCATTTTTGTTTATTCTTATTATTTAGGATTATCTACTTTTTATGATCGGTATTGCTTGTCTTATTCACAAAGGATCTGGGATTATTACAGCCTACTATATCTTATTATTAAATTTTAATATGGTGGAATTAGCATTTTTGTTTATTCTTATTATTTAGGATTATCTATTTTTTATGATCGGTATTGCTTGTCTTATTCACAAAGGATCTGGGATTATTACAGCCTACTATATCTTATTATTAAATTTTAATATGGTGGAATTAGCATTTTTGTTTATTTATATTATTTAGGATTATCTATTTTTTATGATCGGTACCACTTTTCTTATTCACAAAGGATGTGGGATTATTACTGCCTACTATATCTTATTATTAAACTTCAATATGGTGGAATTAGCATTTTTGTTTATTTATATTATTTAGGATTATCTATTTTTTATGATCGGTACCACTTTTCTTATTCACAAAGGATGTGGGATTATTACTGCCTACTATATCTTATTATTAAACTTCAATATGGTGGAATTAGCATTTTTGTTTATTCATATTATTTAGGATTATCTATTTTTTATGATCGGTACCACTTGTCTTATTCACAAAGGATGTGGGATTATTACTGCCTACTATATCTTATTATTAAACTTCAATATGGTGGAATTAGCATTTTTGTTTATTCATATTATTTAGGATTATCTATTTTTTATGATCGGTACCACTTGTCTTATTCACAAAGGATGTGGGATTATTACTGCCTACTATATCTTATTATTAAACTTCAATATGGTGGAATTAGCATTTTTGTTTATTCATATTATTTAGGATTATCTATTTTTTATGATCGGTACCACTTGTCTTATTCACAAAGGATGTGGGATTATTACTGCCTACTATATCTTATTATTAAACTTCAATATGGTGGAATTAGCATTTTTGTTTATTTATATTATTTAGGATTATCTATTTTTTATGATCGGTACCACTTGTCTTATTCACAAAGGATGTGGGATTATTACAGCCTACTATATCTTATTATTAAACTTCAATATGGTGGAATTAGCATTTTTGTTTATTTATATTATTTAGGATTATCTATTTTTTATGATTGGTACCACTTGTCTTATTCACAAAGGATCTGGGGTTATTACAGCCTACTATATCTTATTATTAAACTTCAATATGGTGGAATTAGCATTTTTGTTTATTTATATTATTTAGGATTATCTATTTTTTATGATTGGTACCACTTGTCTTATTCACAAAGGATGTGGGATTATTACTGCCTACTATATCTTATTATTAAACTTCAATATGGTGGAATTAGCATTTTTGTTTATTCATATTATTTAGGATTATCTATTTTTTATGATCGGTATTGCTTGTCTTATTCACAAAGGATCTGGGATTATTACAGCCTACTATATCTTATTATTAAATTTTAATATGGTGGAATTAGCATTTTTGTTTATTCTTATTATTTAGGATTATCTATTTGTTATGATCGGTATTGCTTGTCTTATTCACAAAGGATCTGGGATTATTACTGCCTACTATATCTTATTATTAAACTTCAATATGGTGGAATTAGCATTTTTGTTTATTCATATTATTTAGGATTATCTATTTTTTATGATCGGTATTGCTTGTCTTATTCACAAAGGATCTGGGATTATTACAGCCTACTATATCTTATTATTAAATTTTAATATGGTGGAATTAGCATTTTTGTTTATTCTTATTATTTAGGATTATCTATTTTTTATGATCGGTATTGCTTGTCTTATTCACAAAGGATCTGGGATTATTACAGCCTACTATATCTTATTATTAAATTTTAATATGGTGGAATTAGCATTTTTGTTTATTCATATTATTTAGGATTATCTATTTTTTATGATCGGTATTGCTTGTCTTATTCACAAAGGATCTGGGATTATTACAGCCTACTATATCTTATTATTAAATTTTAATATGGTGGAATTAGCATTTTTGTTTATTCATATTATTTAGGATTATCTATTTTTTATGATCGGTATTGCTTGTCTTATTCACAAAGGATCTGGGATTATTACAGCCTACTATATCTTATTATTAAATTTTAATATGGTGGAATTAGCATTTTTGTTTATTCTTATTATTTAGGATTATCTATTTTTTATGATCGGTATTGCTTGTCTTATTCACAAAGGATCTGGGATTATTACAGCCTACTATATCTTATTATTAAATTTTAATATGGTGGAATTAGCATTTTTGTTTATTCTTATTATTTAGGATTATCTATTTTTTATGATCGGTATTGCTTGTCTTATTCACAAAGGATCTGGGATTATTACAGCCTACTATATCTTATTATTAAATTTTAATATGGTGGAATTAGCATTTTTGTTTATTCATATTATTTAGGATTATCTATTTTTTATGATCGGTATTGCTTGTCTTATTCACAAAGGATCTGGGATTATTACAGCCTACTATATCTTATTATTAAATTTTAATATGGTGGAATTAGCATTTTTGTTTATTCATATTATTTAGGATTATCTATTTTTTATGATCGGTATCACTTGTCTTATTCACAAAGGATGTGGGATTATTACTGCCTACTATATCTTATTATTAAACTTTAATATGGTGGAATTAGCATTTTTGTTTATTCATATTATTTAGGATTATCTATTTTTTATGATCGGTATCACTTGTCCTCTTCACAAAGGATCTGGGATTATTACAGCCTACTATATCTTATTATTAAATTTTAATATGGTGGAATTAGCATTTTTGTTTATTCATATTATTTAGGATTATCTATTTTTTATGATCGGTACCACTTGTCTTATTCACAAAGGATCTGGGATTATTACAGCCTACTATATCTTATTATTAAACTTTAATATGGTGGAATTAGCATTTTTGTTTATTCATATTATTTAGGATTATCTATTTTTTATGATCGGTATCACTTGTCCTCTTCACAAAGGATCTGGGATTATTACAGCCTACTATATCTTATTATTAAATTTTAATATGGTGGAATTAGCATTTTTGTTTATTCATATTATTTAGGATTATCTATTTTTTATGATCGGTACCACTTTTCTTATTCACAAAGGATGTGGGATTATTACTGCCTACTATATCTTATTATTAAACTTCAATATGGTGGAATTAGCATTTTTGTTTATTTATATTATTTAGGATTATCTATTTTTTATGATCGGTATTGCTTGTCTTATTCACAAAGGATGTGGGATTATTACTGCCTACTATATCTTATTATTAAACTTTAATATGGTGGAATTAGCATTTTTGTTTATTCTTATTATTTAGGATTATCTATTTTTTATGATCGGTAGCGATTGTCTTGTTCACAAAGGATCTGGGATTATTACAGCCTACTATATCTTATTATTAAATTTTAATATGGTGGAATTAGCATTTTTGTTTATTCATATTATTTAGGATTATCTATTTTTTAAGATCGGTATCACTTGTCCTCTTCACAAAGGATCTGGGATTATTACAGCCTACTATATCTTATTATGAAACTTTAATATGGTAGAATTAGCACTTCTTTGTTCCCTAGGGTTGAAAAACAATCATTCGAGAGGTAGATTCGATTACATTTGGCCAATTTTTGGGGTTTTAATCTTTTATTTTGGTTTAGAAATTTGTCCCTGGCAATGACTTTGCAGAGCTCTTTGGAAATATTTATTCGCGGAGCCTATTTAGTGTAACGGCTTTCTCGCGTCGAACATAGCTTCAAAGCTATAAGAAGCTGTTTTATTTATTTTCATTATAATAATTTGTATCTTTATCCTATCTCTACTATAACTGGTCACACGTAAGTTGGTGAATGACCTCGAAGGGTGAGCATAGGAAAGGGGAAGGGTAGAGGAAGCAAAAGATCGTTCCACAGACATAATATGTTGTATGGTATTTTATACAATAATGTGAATTTGACAAGGCCGAAAGGCCGCTATAAATATTATTTTATTTCATTTTTCATATTAACCAGATCATTAACATCAACGTCTTTTTGAAAAAGACGCAACACGCACTACAAAAACCGATGATTTTTAATAGGTCTAGCTTTTTGTTTTCTATCGATCAATCGCGTGCCAGATTACGAGTGAATATGAGCCTTTAAACCAAAATCATATTTTCCTAATTGCCACATTTGTCTGCCTTAGCTCTATGCAGTCTCGATACAAAGCACTTATGCACTATATCTCACTTATTCTCTACTTTTGACTCTTTGCTCTTTTTGTTCTTTTCATGCTTTAATTCAGAAGAGGCAAATCTTTTATTTGGTTTTTATGTACTGTCGAGCCGAAATTATTGTCTTTTTTTTACAGTATTTGTAGGCCTAATAAAAATACCACGGATAATATGTAGAAGTTAATGGTTGTTAACAATTTGTCTGGGGTAACATAATTCTTTGTTTTTCAATAACTTTATATTTTTACAGAGGAATACTCGTTCCTGAATCACAAGGTGAAGCAATTTGTTTCTTATTACAGCCCTTGAGTTTGTATGGCACAGAGCCATATCAGGATGGGATAGTATATGACCTCTATAAGATTCAAACGTGCTAGGTACCACGTACTTATTGACTAATGACCTCTTCTAATATTCTATCTACTGTGTTTGATTGCACGTATTCCCGCCTGTAGAAGGGCATTGAAACCACCTGGGCGAACAGATTTACGGTCATTTTCCAGCCAAGATAGTTCCCATCTATCAGTTGGCCGGTTGGAGGGGAAGACAAATGACCAGGTTAATATTTAAACATCATATGACATTATTGTTTACTTTATTTCCTTATAACGAGTATTTAACTAAACCACCGATATTCCAAAACATACTGTAGCTCTACGTTTGAACTACTTTGGCTAAGACCTAGATATAGGATGTTAGATGCCAATTTTCAGTTTAGTCGGACCGCCTATTGGTTTTCTTAATTTACTTAATATGGACTGTTAGATGTGTTTGTTTGAATTATGCAAGAGGCTTCATGCGCGGGTTCACCTCTCTCCCCACCCGAATGGTTCGAACATTGAAAAAATTTCAAAACAAATTTACAATAAAAATAGAAACAAAATGGTCTAACACCATTTACTAAAATGTTTATAGGCATACAAACTAATTTATTCTCAACTATTAACTAAAAAACTTCATTCCTCTGATATTTTTTAAATAATTATAAAATCAATACATTTCTACTTTTCATTTGCAAGTTAGTTATTGGCCGCCAATGTAACACTACATTCGAATAATGTTATTTGACATCGATATATATTGAACAAGTTAATTTCTTTTTGAGACATTAACCTAAATCATTATACTTGGTTTACTGCAAGAAACGTCCAAAGATTTGCAAAATATCTTTCTTTAATGTTTATTTAGAATTGGACTTATGTATCCTACTACATGTCTTACCAGAAGTTTCAACATTTTAAACTGACTGACTAAAAAAAAATTACTTTATATTTGAATTGTGTCTTTCTATAAATGCAAAAGACATTATTACCAACTCTTATGGATCAATATAACTATTCATTTTTCCCCATTGCAATTATGTTGTATTTGTACCATTAAATTAAGATCAAATGTTTCCATAGAATAATATCATTATATAAAAAAAATAATTAAAAACCTAATGATCTATCAATAAACGCAGTATCTTGTTTTATATTCTTTAATAGTGGATTTCAATTCTGTCCTCATTATTTATGTAATCTAAGTAATTTACATTTGAAAAGAATGATTCCTGATAAATGTCACTGGATTTTATAGAATTGTATTTTAATAAGACTTTATCGCTTTAGAAATTAAATTTGTTCTCTCTCTCAAAACCGACAACAAACGCGTTATGACATTTTTTTAATTTTTTACCGAAATGTTACTTTTACAAACGTTTTAAAATACGTCTACGGTTATTCAAATAACAACGTGATTTCAACAATGTAACACTTGAATGTTATTAATTCAATTATAGGCCTATTGTAACTACCACTAGTTTCAAATTTGTAGCTTAACAGTTCTCTTAGTGAAGTTGTTATCAATTTTACAGTTAGCATATTCTATATCAATTAATATTTTAAATAAACATAGACAATTTTTTATTATTACATTATTTTCGATTTTTGCCGAAACTAAGTCTAAAAATCGAAATCCTTCATTTCTTTATCCTGCATACGGAGAGAACAAAAATTGTGTAAAATGTATTTTTATTGATTCCCATTGATTAAAGAGAAGTTTCAATTATTTTAAGATGCAATAATTTAGTAATCATTTACTGCAGAAGGTAAAGACGTTTGATAGTTAAAAAACCCTTCAAGATATATTACTATGCACTTCATGACGCGAACACACATACACACACACACGCGCGCGCGCTTATTAAGGTCTCCAAATAATATTAATAAATACGAAATATTAATACAAATATTAATAAATAGGAACATATAGAACAATGTTAATAATCAGAACAAATAATGTGTCCTTACTTCATTGTATTTTTTTAAATTGTCTCATTTATAGAAAACAAACTGCTGAGTAGTCAACGATCTGAGCCTCCCTAAGGAGGTTAAATGAGTTTGCAATGTGAACGACAGCTGGTTGGTATCGATTAATGCTTTAAGTGTTTCGATATGAATAATAATGAGGTTTAACTTGGCCGTCAACATGAACTCACTTCAGTAAAACGTTACCTATAATGTGTTTTCTAGTTATTATACACTAAACATTAAAACATGGTATTGCATTATGGTTTTAAAAGAGTACTTTATTTCAATTGGAGTGTCGTTTAGGCTTATGACTGTCCAAGAATCTCTTCGCGTACTGTACGAAAGAGATTCAAACGATTATCCTTGTGGAAATCTTTTCCTGGCAAATAGGGAGAATTAGGAGAATGGGATGTATCGGGATAGAAAATATCCCGAAAAGAATATCACAAAAGTATTATAGATACCCCCTTTTGAAAAAAGAAGGCTTAAAAATTTTTAAGTGATGTATTGTCTCTTTTTAGATTTATTAATTTTAATACCATGGGAATGAGCTCCAACATACAGCATACCCATTGTGAATGAATATCTCTCGCTAGCATTAACCCACATTCCATACACATTGGTAGAACCCAACAGAATGCTAGCCCTACCCCCTCCCCCCCCAAGAAGCTTTTGTACAGCACACAAAATATCCCCTACTAAAGGGTTCACAGAGAAAACATCTTGAAGAGCCTGAAGAATACTTTTAGAATCTGAATACAAAAGGAAGTGTGAAAACCTAGATTGTATTGGCAGTTAGAGCCTTAAGAATGCCAAAAGGTTCAGCTGTAAACCTACTACAAGCTGAGGACAACCCGTACGTGTAGGTATGTCCCGATGCATAAAATGAACACCCAACAACGTTGTACAGATTAGACCCATCAATAAGAATAATTGCACTATGCTAATGGGATCTGGAAAATTCCAAAACTTGCTGGTGGTAGATCACATCAGGGGTATTACTTTTGATAAAACTGGACAGTGAAAAACTAAAGAGTGGAATTTTTATTATCTATGGAGGCAGATAACTCATTGATCTTTCGAATATTGTAGGTAGTACTAACATAAGGTTATCCATTATGCGTAACGTTCTTACTCCGAATGGAGCAGAATAATGTTGATGTGCATCATAATATTGTTCATAAAAGTTATTATAGACCATTTTAAATGCCGGATGATTAGGTTTGCTTCGAAGACCAGAAATATAAGACATTTGTAACACTTGACGTCGTCTGAAAAGGGCAGGTTTTCCAGCCTCGACAAGAAAACTAGGGACTGGGCTAGTTCTGAACGCACCATTAGCAAGTCTAAGTCCAGAGTGGTGGTCTGCTACGAGAGTTTTCAGAGCTGTATGCCGTGCAGAAGAATATGCTTGACATCCATAATCCATGCGCGATCTAACGATGACGCGATAGAAACGTATCATACAAGTTCTGTTCGCTCCCCAATTCGTACCACTAAAGACTCTTAGCATATCCAATTTCTTGATGCATGTTATTTTCAAATCATGCTCGTGTGGGATCCATGACAGTCTTATAATAAATAAAAGAGCTAAAACTTGAACACTATCCATGGTTTGAGGTTGAATCCCGTCATGATTAAGGTTAGGCTCCTGGTGTTGCCTGCGACGACTAAATTCTACACATTCTACACTCGTCATTCCAAGCCGCAAGCATTAAATGTTTTGCAAAACACACATAATCAGATGCCATAACTCGTTGAGTAATGGACACCAAACGTGTTGCATTCTTAGCCGCTTCATCCGCTTTTGTGTTTCCGAGTATTCCGCAGTGTCCAGGAACCCAACAGAACGTTACCCCCACACACCCCAATTGAAGCCTGTGTACAGCACACAAAATGTCCCCAACTAAAGGGTTGACGGATAAAACATCCTGGAGAGCCTGAAGAGCACTTTTGGAATCAGAACACAAAATATAGTGGGAAGATCGAGATCGAATATCAGTTAATGCTTTTAAGATGGCAAAAAGGTTCTGCCGTGAAAACACTGCAAGCTGAGGACAATCCGTACGTGTAGGTACATCCAGATGCATAAAACGCACACCCAACGCCATTGTCCAGTTTAGATCCATCAGTGAAAATAATTTCACTGTGTTGGTGAGATTTATAAATGGATAAAAATTCCTGGTGGTAGACCACAACAGGAGTATCGTGTTTTATATAACTGGACAATGAGAAATCGAAGTGCGGTGTTTTTATTATCCATAGAGGTAGATAGCACATTTGTCGTTCAAACATAGTGGGAAGTTGCAACTCAAGGTCATCCAATATTCTTAACGTTCGTATGCCAAATGGAGAGGTCGAACGTTGGCGTGTATTTTACACTTGATTTAGCATGTTATTAAAGACTATTTCAAATGCAGGGTGGTTAGGTTTGCTTCGAAGAACAGAAACGTAAGGTATTTGTAGCATCTGACGTCGTCTAGAAAGGGCAGGTTCCCCAGCTTCGACAAGAATACTAGGGATTGGGCTAGTTCTAAATGCACCATTAGCAAGTCTAAGTCCAGAGTGGTGGATGGTATCAAGAGTTTTCGGAACTGTAGGTCGTGCAGATGAGTAGACTTGACAGCCATAACCTATGCGCGATCTAACGACTGCGCGATAAAACCGAAGCACACTAGTTCTGTCTGCTCCCCAATTCGTACCACTAAGGACTCTTAACATATCCAATTTCTTGCTGCATCTCACCTTCAAATCACGAACATGTGGACTCCATGAGAGTCTTTTATCAAATAAGAGACCCAAAAATCGAACACTATCCGTGGTTTGAAGCTGAATCCCATCAAGATAAAGGATCGGCTCCTGGTGTTGCCTACGACGACTAAATGCTACACATTGGGTCTTCGAAGCAGAGAATTTGAAACCTGTAGTTTTTTACCATTCCTCTCATCTGTATATTGCTAACTGCAAAGATCTTTCCGCAGTTGCCATACTACGAGCAGGCATATATATACAAAAGTCATCCACAAAAAGGGAACAGTTTACCGGATATCGTATATTACATGTGATTCTATTAATAGCAACGGCAAATAGCGTGACGCTTATCATGCTGCCCTGCGGAACACCATTCTCTTGTTTAAAACTGTTTGAATATGTGCCTCCAAGGCGAACGCATAAAGACCTATTTGACAGAAAGTTAGCGATGAATGCAAAAATATTTCCTTGTACACACTATGATTTCAAAGTGTTCGGAATTTCTCTTTTCCACGCCATATCATATGCAATCTCAAAGTCAAAGAAAACAGTAACGAGTTTTGACGCAGGAGAAAGCAATTTGAATAGTAGGTTCCAACAAAACCAATTGGTCAACGGATGATCGTCCTTGTCTGAAACCACATTGTTCGTTGCTAAGAAGTTTGTTGGTGTCTAGGTACCAGACAAGACAGCGGTTGACCATCTTCTCCAGCGGTTTGCACAAGATGCTTGTAAGAGATATAGGTATGTAACTATTGGAGTTGGTTTTGTCTTTACCTGCTTTTAAAAGAGGAATTACTGTTGCTTCTAACCATACATCGGGAAAACACTGCTCCTCGAATAAACCATTTTATATCCGAAGGAGGACTTGTTTTGCCCATGATGGTAGATGTTTAATCATAGAGTATAGAATGGAATCACGACCTGGTGCAGAATCCTTCGTTGACGAGAGCAGACACCAATTCTCCAATAGATAACGGAGTGTTCAAAGGAGAATCTCCAAATAACCCAAAAGTAAAAGGAGTTGCTTCTTCCTTCAATTTATACACTTGGAATAATCTATTATAAGCTGTAGTAGAGGAAAAGTTTGAAAATGAAATTCCCAGTACATTAGATATATCTGCACTGTTTGAGATCAGTCTTGAATCCGATTGCTCCAGCGCAATGGCTGGCAATAGAAGTACCACAAATTGATCTTAATTTCCTCCGTACTCTCCATACGGCGTAGATGCACAGAGGTTTTCGGAATTGTCTTCACAGCGGCGTTTAAAATGGTATTTTTAAAATTTTAAATTTTTTCATCAATGAGGGGTCATATTATCAATGTCAAGTGATATAAGGTAATTAGAGTAGGCGTCCCAGTTGGCTTTTCCCAAAATCCAACGGGGATGTCGAGCATAACAGTGTGAGGAATCACATAAATTGATCTCAATAGGCACATAGTCGCTTCCATACATGTCGTTAAGTAGGGACCATATGCATCTAGTAGCCAAAAGAGGACAGCAGACCGAGAGGTCAACAGCTGTCTATCCAACAGTAGACGTTGCTAAATGAGTGGAAGAACCGTCCGTCATTTAGCAGGCATAAATCCAGTTCCGTTCTTACACTCTCCAAACGTCGATCTTGAGATTAGCAAGTCGAACATCCTCGTATCGGTTAAACATTTGCTTCGTCCAACCAGCACCCCTGCGAAAGAGCTCGGGAGAAGAGTCTAATCATGTGACGCCTTTGCAGTTCCTTCTGCTTAGACCAAGAATTAATGTGTCCCAAGCGCTGACACCTGAAACATCGCTGAGGGTTAGCCACATACGGCCTCACTGAGAGCTTCTGATAACCTCCATGTATAAATTATAATATTTCCGGTTTACCAAAAGTGAAAATGAAAGAAGCAGTTACTATTTTCTCGCCTTTGTTCGTCTTCATAATTGGCACAACATCCGTAACTGACTGACCAGACAGTTAGGGTTTAATTTCGTTAATAGGAACTACATCAAATCTCTACAGATAATGACCTCCTTTGAGAAATGCAAGAATCTATGAGAAGCCACAAATACCCTGACCATATCAAAAAGGAGGTAATTTTTAGAAGAGAACGCGTTTTCATCTCATTACATGTTTCGACAAGTAGTGTTACGTTTCTAGATTATTTGATAGACGACACCGGACCTCCAGCACAGGCAGTAATCGCCTTATTAATAAGGAAGAAAGAAACTTTTATTAGATCCTTTCATTCTTCTACACATGGAAATATAAGATATTTTGGTGATGGCAATGTCGGTAACGTTAGCACCATCAACTTTTACTCCCATCATCAACCTTAGGTTCGTCAGGTGAATCCTGACATGTCCTCTTTAAACTAATACTAATGGCTGTATTTTTAGTTACCATAAATGTTTTTAGACCAATATCGTGTCAGGCGTTAAGGGCGAGACTACAGGAACGGCTACACCCTTGGATCACATGACGATCATTTTCAACCCCCAGAACTCTGGAGCCTATAGCTTTCCTCCTTAGACTGACAGGAGGGCCATCCGTCTAGCACTCGTAATACTGTGTACAGGCTCCGAAACCTGTGCATCGCAGATACTCCCTGACCAAAGGCTGAAGCGGCTGGTAGACCAGGAACAACGCTTACGTAGCACTCACATCAGCATCCCGGGCAAGAGGTTGTCAAGCTCAGGTCTTTTCAGCAGCGTTGGACTTCCATGCGCAAAGGTTCTGACCAGTTGAAAATCCCTAAGAGAAGGTGTAAGTGTTGATATGTATAGATTGTGGTGTAAATTTTGTGTGTGTAGAAAATGATATATATTGTGTAATATTGAAGTCAGTGGTGTCAGTAGTGTGAATGTCTGAGTGGAGTACCGAGAGAGATGCCAAACCCCTCTAGTAGGCATCCCACGTCCTGCGGATTGTAATCGTAAGGTACATTTATATAAATGTAGTTCGATTTTTGTTTTTAGGGTTAGATTTCTATTTCTTAAATTGTAATTTTAGAAGTTTACATGGACATAAAGTTCTTTTCTGAAATTTATATCCAAATACGTATCACAACATCGACAGAAGAATGAAGTTATTGTTTTTTACAAAAAAATGTTCATGAAATGACTTAAAAAAGTGTAATGATTTGATTAATATTTAAATATTTTTATTAGTAAATTATTATATAGATATACCGAAAACAGAAAACAATTTTTAATCAATAAATACAGATCAAATATTTCTAGAAACTAAAATCTAAATGGAATAAAAACAAAATTCGTATGTTTATACTTCGTGTAAATGTTTTTTACTGTGTTGAAAACACAATTCCTATGTTATTGATATTAGGATCAACGGCATTACTGTTGAAGAAAAACATACTTGTGGCTCGGGACCGTTCTAACAAGTGTACAGCTGTTTGTAACGCTAACAGCGTCTGGTTCATATTGATTATAGCCCAAGGTGTTTCTATCTGAATAATAATGAGGCTTAACTTTACCGTTAAATTTAACTCGATTTGGTGCCTTGTTTACATTACGGGGTAAAAAATACGCGACCATAAGCATATATTTTATCGTAGGAAGATCGCTTTTATGCTAAAATGTAAATATTTGTAATAAATATCAAAACAACTGAGGTTATTCAAATACAAGAATTATTATTATTTTTATTCTTCTTATTCTAGAATCATTTTTATTCATTCAAAGAAGAATGAATAATAATTCATTCTGTTATTCTTTTAACTTATTCAAAGAATAAAGAAGCATTATTCAAAAAACACATTTCTTGAAATATATATATATTTATATATATTTATATATATATATATATATATATTTATATATATTTATATATATATATATATATATATATATATATATATATATATATATAATATTGTCTTGTTTAATAATCTAAAACAACATAGTTTATTCAAATACAAGAATATTTATTAATTTATATTCAAAGCTTTTCGTTGATAAACAGTACCAACATCATCAGGAATGAATAATACAATCATTGAATAATATTACAATTTGGCTATTACTTGCTACCAGACTTTTTGTTAACTAAAATTTGTTAAATTGTTAACTTACACTGGAGGAAACGTTTTCGTCTTAGGACTTCTTCAGCCTCGTATTTTTGCAGCTAGGAATGCTGCAGTTGTGCTTCCTCAGTACCATTTTTTTGAAAGTTAGAAGTGATGTGATTGAATAGTATGTGTGATCTGTGTGAGGATACCATTTTTATGTGTGTTGCTATGTCTATATATTTCATACTGTTCTAGTTTGTTTATTTTAAGGCCTTTGTTGCATGTGTGGAGGATGCTCATGTTATTTTCCATACTTTCGCAAATCACCTCATGGACACTAAACACTCATCCAATAGTATGGAAAATAACATGAGCATCCTACACACATGCAACAAATTCAATAAATTAAACACACTAGAACCATATGAAATATACAGACATATCAACAAACATAAAAATGACATCCTAAATGAACAAACACGGCACAGATCACACATATCCTTCGTCACATCACTTCTAACTTAAAAAATGGTACCGAGGAAGCACAACTGCAGCTTTCCTAGCGGCAAAAATACGAGGCTGAAGAAGTCGTAAGACGGAAACGTTTCCTCCAAGTGTAAGTTAACAATTTTACAACTTTTAGTTAGTAAAACGTCTGGTCGTAAGTAATAGCCAAAGTGTAATAAGTAATTAATAACCAGCTCGTCATGAACAGCAACAAGATTTCGATTGAATAATAGCCTGATGATATTGGTACTGTTTATCAACGAAAAGCTTTCAATATAAATTAATAAATATTCTTGTATTTGAATAACTTAAGTTGTTGTATATCATTCAAACTTCATTGTACAATAATATTCCTCGCTATATGTAGGAGTTGACTTCTGTTAGAGTAGTTCGAAAACTATTAATTTTCTGTATCACTTGAGAATAACCACGAATATGAGAATACGTAATTAATTTTTCTCGAAAGTCGACTCGTGTATATATCGAGTAAGATTCTTGTTTAGGAATATTAAAATCTTTGTGATATATACATATACGAGTATATATATATTTATATATATTTGTATGTGTTTAAGTGTATGTGTGTGTGTGTGTGTGTGTGTGTGTGTGTGTGTGTGTGTGTGTGTGTGTGTGTGTGTGTGTGTGTGTGTGTGTGTGTTTGTGTGTGTGTGTGTGTGTGTGTGTGTGTGTGTGTGTGTGTGTGTGTGTGTGTGTGTGTGAGTGTGTGTGTGTGTGTGTGTGTGTGTGTCTGTGTCTGTGTCTGTGTCTGTGAGTGTGTGTGTGTGTGTGTGTGTGTGTGTGTGTGTGTGTGTGTGTGTGTGTGTGTGTGTGTGTGTGTGTGTGTGTGTGTGTGTGTGTGTGTGTGTGTGTGTGTGTGTGTGTGTCTGTGTCTGTGTCTGTGTCTGTGAGTGTGTGTGTGTGTGTGTGTGTGTGTTTGTGTGTGT